>JAJPUD010002111.1:9022-24599 GCA_023553655.1 Myrmecobius fasciatus | reverse complement strand
GAGAGAGAGAGAGAGAGAGAGAGAGAGAGAGAGAGAGAGAGAGAGAGCTGTGGGACTAAGTGTAGATCACGACATAGTATTTTCACTTTTGTTGTATTGTTTGCTTGCATTTTGTTTTCTTATTTTTTCCTTTTTGATCTAATTTTTCTTCTGCAGCATGATAATTATGGAAATATGTATAAAAGAATTGCACATATTTAACATATATTATATTACTTGCCATCTGGGGAGGGGGTGGGGGAAAGGAGGAAGGAAAAAATTTGAAACACAAGGTTTTGCAAGGGTGAATGTTGAAAACTATGCATGTTTTGAAAATAAAAAGCTTTAAATTTAAAAAAAGAAAAAATATCATCATCTATGGCATTAGTCTAATATCTGGGCTGTTTACCCATTTACATATTTTTAAAAGAAATTAAAACTGGCCTCAAACTCCTAAATATCTGATCCCACAAGTGCTTCATTTTCTCTAAAGTCTCCCTCCACACAAGATTCTTAAATCTGAATGATTGGGCATGCAGCCACTGAAAACATCTAAGAAATCTCCCTGACTTCAACAAGTTGAACTAAAATTCCTTCTTTTGTTGGAAGCCTTCCCCAACTCCTCTAAATTCCAGTGCCCTTCCTCTGTTAATCATTTCTCATTTATCCTGTATATAACATGCTTTGAACCTGTTTGTTTGTATGTGGTCTCCCCCATTAGATTATAAGATCCTTGAGATCAGAATTGTCTCTTGCCTCCTTTTGTATCCTCAGCATTTATAGTGCCTGGCATATACTAGGTGCTTAATAAATGTTTAGTGGCTGATTTCTTAATTCTAGTCCCTCTTAATTATTTCTTACTTGTCCTGTATGTAGTTTGCTTTGTATATATTTGTTTTCGTGTGGTTTTTCCCATTAGATAGTAAGCTCCTTGAGGTCCGAGACTCTCTTTTGCCCACCCCACCCCTTTTTTTTTTAATATTCCCAGCAGCAGTTGTTACTTAATAAATATTTGTCAATTGATTGATTCTACTGGGAAAGGAATATAACCTGGCCTCAGTTAAATCTTAAATGTACTATTCTTTCCTGTTGATCTCATGAGCTGTAATAATGTTATCATCATCTCATCATTTATGAGGTTGCTTTCACCATGAATTTAAAGCTTCCCAGGAAAGGCCAGATGAAACTTAACAGCTGAGAAAACCCTACAATTTCTCCTTCATTCCATTCATCCAATGAGCAATCAAGTGCCTACTCTGGGCCTGGTGATATGTGAGGCACTAGCTCTATAAAAACAAAATGGAAATCAGCCTCTGTCCTCAAGAAGCTGACCTTCTTCTGGTAAGCTATTCAATCGATATTCAATCAATCAATCAGCCAACAAGCATTTAAAAGTGCCAGGATCTATGCTAGGTAAATCGAGGCTACAACTATAAAAGTGAGAAAGAGGAATCAACAAATCATTGACTCTGACAAGTAAAAGATCATTTGATAAAAAGGAGAGAGCAGCAATAACTACTAGAATCAGGAAAAGTTTCCCAATTGTGCCTTAAAGGAAGCTGAGAATTCTAAGCAGCACAGAAAAAAAAAAAAAAAAAAGGATTACACTGGAGCAATATTGGAAAGCCCGTACAAAGAAGACCAGATAATACTGGCAAATGGAGGCTCAGTTTATCTCCTCAAGCTTTTCTCTTCCTTTTCTCAGTCAAGCTCCAAGGACCCACCTTTCTTGGCTTGTATTTAAATACTCTGTGTATGTTTATATTTAATTATTTATATCTATGTATTTTTCTATGTCCTCCCACTAGAATTAAATTCCTTCTCATGTGGGGACTGTTTTATTCTTTATCCTTGGATGCCCCTCTCCTAGAACAATGTATGGTATTCAAAGAGGCCCTTAATAAATGCTTGTTGATTGATTCCAAGAAGAGCAAGTAGGCCAATTGAGGTGGAATATAGATTGTCTTAGGAGGAAAATAATTAACCGAATCTGAAAAGTAGAAAATTCTCTAGTTAAAGATTCAGTTCTTGTCATCGAAGTCGGACACATGGAAAGTGAATGCAAGGCAACCAGAGCCCAGCCCCAATGTCATCTCTCCAAAGGAATGCTGCCATTTGGCTTTTATTCCATTTCTGTAGTCACAAATAATTATATAGTCATCATCCAATTTTCAGGAGTGGTCCCACTGCTCAGTGCATACTAACCAATTTTATAAAGAAATAAAAGCCATAAAGTTAAAAAATAATAAAACCAAATTTATGGAGAAATCAAATAGCTGCTGCATTGATACAATGAGGGCTGTGTTCAGCACTTGTCCTTTGTTCTTCTGTTCCCTTTTCTAAGTTTGCATTTAGGTCCTCTCAGGGTTGTGTATCTCACACTCTCTTTCCCAAGAGCTTATCATTCCCTTGCAGGCAAAGTATGAAAATGACAATTTAAGATAACATATAATAGAGCTAATCTTTCTTCTGAAGATAAGATTTTAAAACCTGGAGTCACTGCACATTTGTGGGCTTGTGAATTAAATATAAAAATAACCAATACATTCTAGGAAGCAAGAATGTTCCTCGCCTTTCTGGAGCCGGGGCTTCTGGGAGCTTTGCAATAATGCCTGTTTCTCACATGTCGTTCAGTTATTTCTCCAGAACCTAATTGAGTTCTGCGGTTTCCATATTGTCTGTTTTCAAAGCTGCCTCCGATTTTACATTTGTAAACAAGCAGGCAGAAAACTCAAACCAGACTTAATGAACTGTGCATTAACTCGTCTTCTTGCTGCCAGGGACGGCTGCTGATGTGCACAGAAAGGATATGCTTCTGTCTCCTATGGCTTGTGGGCTTCAATTCAGGTGATTTTTAAGAAATGGAAAATTCCTCATAAGACTCTGGAGATAGGACTGTGTGCCCCGACCTGTCATGGGTCAAAAGTCCCCGGTATTTTTGTGCTATCCATTTTGCTAAGAAAAACCCCCAGTCTCAAACCTTCTCCCCTACCCTGCCCCAGGAAAATAATAAAGGATGACAGTCTTCTTCTTTTTTTAACATTTTTCATTAACAGAATGCAGTAAAGCACACTGGTGCTTAGCCCTGAAGCTCTGCAAAGGTGTCTGGTGAGCAAAGGGAGAAAGAGCAATTCTGTGCCCTGCCTGTCACCACTTCCCAACTCTGTGACCTAGGCCGCCAGCAACGTCCCTCTCTACCAGTCGCAGCCCTCCGGGACCTGCCCTGACAAAAGGCAGTCTTAAATAAAAACGAACTCTCCAAATGACCCAGACTCAATTCCCCCCAAAGCCAAGCCCTGTGAGGAGCCTCTGGTCCCCGGCAGGATTGTAGAACAAGGACAAAATGGGAGGAAGCATCAGGATGCTGGGCTGGGATTCTCACAGACTGATTTTTGATGGCTCTTTCCACAAAAAATCATTGCTTTAGATCAGAAAAACTGTGTTTCCCCTCTCTCCTCCTCCCCCAGCTGCCTGAAAGTTGGGGGTAGTTTTATTTTTTATTCTGCTCCTCCAAAGGCCCTCCCCTCATGTCACCGTGCTTGACATTTCATGCACAAACAGATAAAAAGCTGTCTCATGCTATACTCTTTATTTGAGGACAGACCACAGGATACAGGGGAATAGGAATGAGGGAAAAAAGTGGGCAAGGTGACGCCTAAGAGAATCACAAGGCTAAAATAGAACAGGACGTGCCCTGTGAGGGGCAGTCTCATTAACCTTCCTAATCCCTTGTTCAGGAGGCATTTCCTGGGCACCTGCTGGGGAACTTTGGGCACAGGCGAGGGGCAGAAGAGGACACAAAAGAAATGTGAGTCCTCTCCTCAGCCTCTGGGGCTAAGGGAGCAGAGTGCCAAGGCACAGCCTGCCAGGGAGCGCGGCTCCTTACCCACATTTGCCAAAGTCAGGTGCAGGCGGCCTCTGACCACAGGGTGGACTCCAATGGGCTTGACAGTGCCAGGCCTGGTGAGATCGCCACTCACCACCAGCGTGTCCTGTTCGTATTCTGTGGTGACCACATTGAGCTCGTGGGAGACTTGAACAGCTGCGTGGCCCTGGCGGAGGATGTGCTGCAGGGCGAGGGAAACATGACAGGTATAAGGCAATCAGTGGTGGGTCTGAGGGTTCCCCGGCGGGCACGGGTGCAGGTCTACCCTGCCGCCAGCCCGTTTGCTCAGGAAACATCCCAAGGTCTGAAGGCTCTCCTATCTCTTATGAACCAAAGGGCCCAAACCCAGGACTCCCACCTGACCCTTGGATTGGCTGAGGAGGAATGAAAGTGCCAGCTGAGTGGCTTTAAAAAAGCAAACAGCCCAGCATGAGCAAGAGGGGAGTCTGTGTTTGCCCAGCCTTCTCTCATAAAAGGGCCCCAGAACAAATCAGCATTGGGAGGGCAGGCAGAGGAGCAAACTCATTATGGGAGGGCCATGGACCAGCCACAGCTGAAGAAGGGGCTCCCTCCACCTGCCGTTTAGACCAATTTTACTAAAAACACCATGGAGAAGTGCTCCTTTCTACTAATCCAGTCTTAACTGTTGTTAGGCAATTTCACAAACTTTTAAAGTGTCATCGCAAATTCATTCTTAATCATTATAATCAGTCATAGGAGCTTATGTTCTAGAAAGTGCTTTAAGGATTACAAGCAGTGGACAGATGGTTCCTGAATTTGAGCACCAGTACCACCGTCACCCCGGGAGGCGGGCCTCGAATTCTTCTCATTTTACGGTGGCTTAATGGCTAACTGTGACCATGGAGAGGACATTCAGCTCCTTGGGAGCCATTTTCTTTTGATGACCCTTCAAATTCTACATGTGGGTACTACGGCTGATGTCATGTCCACGATCAAGAGCCAGTAACGGTCAGAGGTGCTATTTGGATCCAGGACATCCTGGCTTAAGGACTAGCCCTGTATCTACTATACCATACTGGTCTTTTTTGTTTTTGTTTTTTAAGAAATCACTATGGAAGCAATCATGGAAATAAAAAACGACTAAGGACAGATTTTTTTTTTAACTTATCCTCACTGGGATGGATACAATGAAAGTTAAAATTTCTTAGAGGGAGGAAATGAACCTCTGAGTTTGTTCTTAGATTTAAATGGGAAAACAACTGAAAATACAGAAAGTGATCGTGCTTTCTATCAGAGGGCATCAATAGGGAGAATTGTAGCCCCTAAATTGGGTAAAGAGACCACACTAACAACTCTTCTGAACTCCTTCATAATGGGATTTTCAATGAGCAACATGTTATCATGCTTTTATTGCAGAAAGAAATGTTACCTCCATCTGTACTGCTGCAGACCCAATGAGAAGCAGCGAATCTCCATCCCAGACATCGATCTGTAGAGTCTGCACGGCAAGATAATGTATGAACCACCGCTGTTCTCCAGGCTTGAGGAAGGCAGGATCCACCAGATACTGGAGCTGGAGCCCAGGAGAGTCTGCCCCCAGAAGAAACCCATAAGAAGAGTCTAAAAGTAAATTTGACTCATTTATCATCCTTATTTTCTGAAGAGAAATGTGAGCCCTGGACACCGGAACCCAATCTCACTTTCAGCTATAATTACAATTTAATAAACACATTAATCAAGTGAAATCATAATGCTCTTGAGTTAATAACAACAACAACAAAGTCTCAAAAGCTCCTGCTAGGCAAGACAGAGCCCCACCCAAAACTTAAGCCCACACCTTCTTGGTCCAAGTCTTTACAAAGCCTTCTATCAGCTGGGCCCTGGTAAACTGATATGGATATTAAATGGCTTTGTCACAGGGGACAAGAACTTTAAGATACACAATTTCAACTTTTGCAACAAAACTGAACTAGATTACACACACACACACACACACACACACACAGACTCTACTTTTTCAAATGATTCATCTACTACAAATAGAAGCAATTTCTTAAATCTCTCAATGAATGGCAAACTTGAACATACCTCCAAAATTGTTTTTGTCAGAAACAGAAAAAAGTTCCTATGATAGGTATCATATATTCATGAGGAGAAGTGAAAAGATACACAAGTATAAGTAAATAATATTTCTAAAGGATGAAAGTAAATAATATCTCTAAAGGATGAAAGCTGCCTGTATTTATTGACTTTCCCTCTTCCCATGGTACTAGATTTTTATGGATTTCACACCTTATGATCATTCTCAATATCTGGGATCTACTTTTAATTATGTAGTCTATGAACAAATAGAAGGCATCTAAATGCGTATTTTACAGATTGGCAGCCTTAATTCCAATGGACAAAAATCTCATTTAAATGACTGGATTAGTTAAGGTCTCTGAGGTACTTAGTTTATAAACAAACTTCATTTGCTATTCTTAGTCTAAAAATCCCACATGTTCTAAACATATGGCCACTATTTTAGCTTTCTTTTCTCCCTGTTCAACAACCTGAAAAATTCATTCTTGAATTCACAAGTTTGCAAAATTCACATATATCTACATATCAAACACATGCTTACCATTGTTAAATGAGCCATCTTTGTTAATTGCAACCAGGATGTGGAACAGAGAACTAGAGTTAGTCATCCCAGATTGGTCCTGCTTCACCAGTTGTAACCGTGGCGTCGTGACCGGTGGGAAACGATAGAATTGGAAGGTAAAATATACTGTTTTTGGCCATGGCATTCCCTTGGGGTCCTCTGATTCTCTAAATAAAATTGCATCTTTGAATTAATCCATCAGCGATAGCCCTTTACAGAACATTTGGCCTACTGAGAAATCTTTCATATCATATAGATTTATTACTCCTACTGTCTAAAAGGCTGCCTTGGGGTATTGAATAGCTCTGGATAAGCTGGTTGGGCAATTAATGAGGCTCTAGCTATTGGCAATACTTTACCTTTGAAGAAAAGTAAGAAGAAAGAAGAACTATAGTCAGAGAAAAAGTAGCAATGAAAGATCCAATAAGTTTTCCAACTGTGATGATAATAACAAATATAGAGAATGGGTTTTGAGTGGTTTACTGAACTCCCCAAAGTCCTGTTTTTAAAAGGTACCTTTTAGACTTACATGAACTGATTCTGAGTGAAAATGAGCAGAAGCAATAGAACATTGTACGTAACAACAACAACAAGATTATGTGATGAGCAACCGTGATGGCCTTGGTTCTTTTCAACAATGAGGTGATTCGGGCTAATTCCAATAGACTTCTAATGGGGAGAGCCATCTGTATCCAGAGAGAGAACTATGGAGACTGAATGTAAATCAAAGCATAGTATTTTCACCCTTTTTTGTTGATGTTTTTGTTTGCTTGGTTTTTTTTTTTCTTTCGCATGTTTTTTTATCTGTTTTGATTTCATTTTTCTTGCACAGCATGATGAATATGGAAATGTTTAGAAGAACTGCACATGTTTAACCTCTATCAGATTGCTTGCTGTCTTGGGGAGAAGGGAGGAGAAGAAGGAATACAAATTTGGAACACAAGGTTTTCCAAAAGGTGAATGTTGAAAACTATCTTTACATGTATTTGAAAAAATAAAATACAATTTTTTAAAAAGATCCCTTTTAATAACAGGAGGAATAATATGACTTAACAAGGAAAGGAGAAGCTATGGAGGATGAGAATTACATTAAGAATTTCACTTAACAGAAGGACCATCAAAACAAGATGGGGGAATCATTCTTGTTTTACCTGCTGAAGGCAAGAAATTGCAGTATTATTTCATTGCTCTGTAGCACATCTGCCTCTTCCTTTTGAGGGTTAAAGTTCACAGGGATAGCAGGATCCACAACTTCAGCCGGTTGCTTGCTGTGGTCCAGAATTACTGGAAAGCCCAATGTGTGCAGGCGGACGAGCGAGGCCCGGGAGAGCTTAGATCTGGAACTGCAATACAACAGAATCCCAGTGCAAAGGTATTTGTCCAATCGGGACGATCCAAATCAAAATCAGACACCCCACGACTCTAGTCATCTGCTAAGCTAGTCATCACGCAAGTGATGTTATACAAACACAAAAGCACCCACCATGACCCATGTCACATCTAGAGATTTAGGACCCACCTTTGAGGCTCAGTGCTCATGATAATTGGAGCATGTAAGGGTGTGAAAGGCAATTCCTGTAGCTGATCAGCACTGGGTGATTCTAGAATGAGGGATCTCTGGCTCAGGTCAACCTCCAGATGAGCTATTGTGCTGTTGTTAAGGGAGAGTTCCTAGTGGGTAAGGAGGAGACACTCAAACAAAATGAAGGGTATCCACCAGTACAGTTTCATAACTAAGGTACAAAGATGCTGTTCTCATCTAAATAAATTTCCTGATGACATGCTTTCACTGATCCAAGAATTAAAAAAAAAATTCTACCAATTTATCAATCAATGAGGGATTCTTTTTTACTAAAGATTTAAAATAGTATCCATATGCCAGTGGACAGAGCATGCTGGTGGGAGATAACTGTATGTTCTTCCTCTCTTTTCCCTTTCCATGGCTGAATCCATGAAATTAGCCACATGCTCTATTCTCCTACACTATCCACTCATTTGTTTATTTATGCATTCAACAGCTACTTATTAAATTAAATTGTTACTTATTATTAATAAATAATTATTATTTGGTACTTATTAAGTACTAAAAGTGTACTAGGTGATGGGAGAAATCGAGGGTTCTATTAAGATGAGGTCCCTGCCTGTCTTCATGAAGCTTACAGTCTAATAATTCTCTTAAAAGGAATTCAGAACAATAGGAAAGACCAGTAAACTAAAATACAAAGGAGCAGCTTGCTTGGGAGCCAGATGCTGTGTCTGGAATGCTGTCTTTGGAAATTTCAAGCCAATATCTTATGCTTGAAGAAAAAGGAATACATAATGACTGCATGGCAATAAAAAGATGGCTGAAAAATGTATAACTATAGCTAAAATCCATTTAGAAATTTATCTTTTAGAAAATTTAGGTTTGTATTTCCATTCATTTTCCAAATGGCTGTATGAAATAAAGCTCTTTCTCCAACATATTGCTGAATGTTAAACAAAGTTTCTGAGCTAGAACCCTCTGAGACACAGTCCTGAAACCAGCAAGCCAAAAGTCTTTTGGATCCAAATGTCCTATGTCTCTTTAATGCTACCTCATATGAAAATGTCATGGAAGTAAAAATTGATGGTATCACTGAAACATAATTTGATCATTTTCAGGTAAGACCTGACATTGTTCTAGTGCTTTATAGACATTCTATAGAAAGCACTTTCTGTATATAATCATACATGATCCTATGAGATAGCTAGTACATTATCTCTATTTCAGAGATGAACAAATAAGCTCAGAAAGGTTAGGCCTGAGATCACACAGCTAATTAGCACTGATACTAGAACACTGCCTTCTGAGTCCAGATTCAGCATTTCCGTCCACTATGCCATCCTTCCTAAACAGGGATATTGGAGTCACTGAACAGACATTTCCTTTTTCTTTAGGGACCAGAGTACTTAAGAGCCATTTAAAGTTGACTTGCATCAAATGCAAGCACAGAAAATCCAGTATTTTGATATGACCACTCTATAAAGCTGAAGTTCCTCGTTGGTTCTCTTCCCCAGGGGAAAATAATGATTATGGGTTTAAGATCAACCAATGGAAAAGACAATGCTGTCCCCATCCCGTGGCTCAGAATGTCAAACCATTACGTGCTTCACAAATGAAGAAAGGCCGTGACTGAAGGTGTCAGACTCCACTGGGCTTTTCTTTAAGAACAAGTGTGTCCCACCTTTTTAGGAGAAATGAGCAGGAAGCACTTACTTCCTGGGCTCCGTGGGAGGTCTGGAGGGCTGTGGAGACTTGGGAGTTGAGCTGGATGGGTAAGGGACGTCTGCTGGAGAGGCTCCCGGCTAAAGACGGGGAAGAGGTGGACAGCTGGGAGATGGACAGCTGCAAGGCAAAACATGGCGATGTGAGTGCCCACCATCAGGTGGTGGGGAGAACTTTAAGGTGAGAGGACATCAAAGAAGGCAGAAGGCAGCCATGAAAAGAGCCGACATGAAGGCAGAGCATGAGAGGGGCCTGGCTGTGCCAGCAAAACTTCACGGGGGAGGGGACAGTCTGTCCTGGGGGTCCTTAGACTCCACGCTAAGCAAAGCGCCCCATTGAGGGTCTGGTATTCCTCAGGGTGGGAAGGTCCCCTTCCACGCAGTTCGTGATCCAGGCAAATGCACGGGCTTAGGGCCTGCGGACGGGGAAGGAGCTTCTTCATGGCCAGTCATCTAGTCAGCTCCAAAGGGGGATGGACCCCATGCTCCTGACCCTCCATCCAGAATTCTGCCTGCCACGCTGACTCCCCAAAAGTCTCACAGCAGGGGAAACAATAAATTCATGAGTATATATTGTCAACAGGAAACATTTTCTTGGCAGAGGGGAGAGATCATGGGATTTGGCATTAGACTCTGGGACCACAGAGCACATTTCTGGGGCTGCCTCGGAAGCTGCTCTAGGGAGAAGGGCTGGAAAGTGATCCCCAAGCCCCTGTCCCCTCTTCATCGATGCTGTGGGGATCCAGCTAACTGGACAGAGGAGCACAGTAGCCCGGGACAGTCTCAGACACCCAGTTATTTCCCTTTCCTAGGAAGCCTTTCCCCAGCATGCCAAGTGGAGCCAAGCAGGACCAGTGCCTGGCACAAGCCACGTGGAGCTGGGTGTTAAGGACTGAAGTCAGGCTCCTGCCTTTTTTTTTAACTCGGGATGCTGACCTGCACTAGTAGAGAGACTTCCCTCCTCTGGGAGCTCCCTATACTCATGAAATCACTCTGTTCAAGGCCAAGAATACAATCACATGACTCTACTCCCTAAAGCTTGGGTGGCTGGCTAATGTGGCCAGATTCTTGGCAAGGTTTGCACAGCGATGAAACTTCTCCCCCTACCGGGGTTTGCTAGCTGAGGCTCAGTCTGAGAATTAAGAGAAGGAATAAGGGAGAAAAATAAAAGAACTGCTCCCCTACCTCTTTGAAAAAATAAAGCATCTTCCACTAAATTACCAGGGAGAACAGATCACTTTGTTAAGAGCTGAAACTTATTTTAAACAGGGCAGAGAGGGCAGCAGGAAGCTGCCACCTTGACTACTTGGCAATGTAAGTGAGTGCCCCCTAAAAAGAGCAAGTGACTAGACAGAGTGGAAAACTGGATACCAAACAGTGGAGCTGTGAGGAGCATGTTCTCTCCACCTCCGCCACTGGCCTCCATCACCTCCATTGGCCGTGGAGCGGAGAAAAAAATGGAGGATGATCATTTAAGTTTAGATCTTCCTGACTCGGAAGTCAGCATTCAGCTAACTGACAAAAGGCCTTTATTAAAGTAAATTAAAATCTCTCTGTGCCAGGAGGAAAACTATCCAAACTCTGAAGAAGGCAATCTTCCCCTCTCCCAAAGGCAGCCACCCCCCAATCCAATGAGCACACCGCAGGTACTTACTCCAGGTCCCACTGGAGACAGATGGGCAGAAGATGGCATCCGAGGAAGAAGGGGTTCTAGAAGGAAAAAACCAGGAAGACACATTTGAGTCATTAACTGGGCTCCCAACGGGACCAGGGACCAATGCATTTCTCCCCTAGAGGATCAGGACAATAGCTCCTATTCACCAAGTGCTTTAAAGTTGGCAAAATGCTTCCCTGTGCACTATACACTCATCACTACAAGATCTCTTCCAACTGTGTCTGCTGCTGATGTTTGGGATTTTAACTTTTCTTACGGATGCCTGAGCTGGGAGAGGAAGAGAAATTGGGTCAAAATGCTTAATTGTTCCTCAAAAGGATCTTGGCCAGCATTAAAGAAAATGCACAAATGGCAGCAGTCTTCTTGAATCACTGCTTTTGGGGAGAAGAAATTAAAGTGAACCCGCCACTTAGGACAGCTCCCTCATGAAGCGCTCCTTCTCCCTGCCTGTTCGTTCCTTGCTCGCTGCTTTAATCTGTGTGGTCTTGTTAAGTGCACTGTTTAATGAGATATGAAATTTTCAGGGCACTTAAGGTTTTCTAATGTGCTTATATCATTGCTTTCCATTATTTTCATCTCTTCGCACACTTGGGCCCTGAAACTGCCAGGGTTTGTTTCTTGGGCCGCTCTAGCAATTCCCAGGCCCAAGCAAACTTGCCGCTCTGTTAAGCAGGAAACTCTTGTTGAAGAGAAACCCACAACAGATGTTCCTCACCCGGCTCAGACTTCCTTTGGATTTCTCCATTTCATGTTGTTCTGCCAAGGTCCTGCTTTCTCCATTTCTTTCTAAGGGTGAGCATTTTCTTCCGGTTAAAAAGGGCCCCAGTGCAAACCGCGGACTTTGCCACAGGAATAAAGCTGCCTTCCCTCTTCGCCCCCCAACCCAGAATGCCTCGAGCTGCCAGTGCCCTCCCCTCCCCAAACTGCCTTGTATCTAACTGGTATAGATCTTTATGTGCACAAATGCTGCCTCTGACTGAATGCAAACTTCTTCAGAGCAACAATCACTCCCACCTCTATCTTCATATTCTCAACAAGAGATGGGCTTAAATGAGCACCCATCTCTTCTCCCCTCCACACTCGACTCTTAGAGAAAGTCATCCATAATTGGGGCATCCATTTCCCCATTTCTCAGCCTCCGTTAAAGCCTCTGGATCTAGAATCCACCTTCGTCATTCAACTGAAGCAGCCCCTCCGGAGAATCTGCCAAATCTCATGGGCTTTCCTCCATCATCACCCTTCTTGACCTCGGCCCGCCTCCCAGGGCCTCTCTCTCTCCTGGGTCTCCTCCTGTCTCTGGCAGCCCCTTCTCGACCTCCTTTGCTAGTTCTTAATCAGTCCCAGCCTCTGGCTGCCCCTTGAGATTCTGTCATCCGCTCTACGCCGTCTCACTTATGATTCCCTGACCTCCCGGCCCAGCTATGGTTACTCATCGCCCTCTCACAGCGGCATCTCAAACTCAATGCCTTCCGACACAGAGCTCTTTGTCCTGAAACCTGCCCTCCTTCTAAACCTCCTTTCTACCGTCGGGGCCCGTCCTGTCATTCAGCCCCCAGACCTGATCCAAATCCGTCTACAATATGCCTCGGGCACGTGGCCCCTTCTCTCTCTTTGAACAGACGTCAGCTCTTGCACGCTGCAGCCTGCCGACTGCTCCCCCTGCCTTGGTCAGTCCCCGCTCCAATCCATCCTCCCCTCAGCCGCCAGGGTCAGGCCACAGCGAGCCCCCCGCTCGCTCCTGCTCCCCCTTCCTCCGCTGCATGCACTGAGGCCAGTCTCTGCCCTTGGCCTTCCCACTCCCCTGGCTTCCCTCAGACTCAGCCTCCCTCTGGAGGCCTTTCCCGGGCCTCCTTGCCCTTTAACTACTCTCCCTTATCCGGTATGTGCCCGGGTGTCAGTGTCCCACCTCCTCAGTAGAAAGGACTCCCCAGGAAGGCAGGAGCTGCTTTTGTTCTGTTGCTTGCTTGGTTTTCCCCTTTGTTTCCCCAGACCTGACCTAGCAGTTCCAAATATCTGGCAAATTCTTGTTTGCCTCCTACACGGAGGGGAACTGGGGGCAGGACTTGGGCAGGAGTTAACCTCCCAGGGCCCTGGATAAGGCAAGCTCTGAAAGCACAGAGGGCAGAGAAGGGGCTCATCACCTTGAGGAAGGGGTTTCCTCGGCTAGGAGCTCCTCATTCGCAGGAAATCGCAGATATTTCTTGTCTCTATCCCTGGTGTCTGGCGCACATACTTGAAGAAATCCAGGCTATCCACTGGAAGATCAAATGTTCTGGACCCCCAGTGAGATGGTGGGACTCACTTGGGAAAGACCCTGACGTTGGGAAAGACGGAATGCATGAGGGAGAGGGGATGGCGGAGGAAGAGATGGACAGAGAGTCACGGAAGCAGCGCACATGAGCTTGGGCAGACCGTGGGAAGCAGCGGGGCTGAGAAGGGCCTGGTGCTCTGAGGTCCACCGGGTCAAGAAGAGTCGGCTTTGCTGAACAACCAGTGTCTAGCACAATGCCCGGCTCTCAGCAGGCACGTGATAATGCCTGTTGGTCAACAGACTGATTTTGTCTCCTAAGAACGGCCTCCATGATGATCCAAAAGTTAAATCCAGTCGACCTTATCGGGGCATTTCATTCCCCGGGAAGCCTAGAAGCAAAGTCTGTGCTAGAAACACGTTTACCCTTACTTTCTAAGGATGCCAACCCCTCAAAGAAGAGAAATTCTCTGATGGTCAAACTATTTCTCTACTGTCTGCTGCCGCATTTGTTCCCCATCCCAAGTGTGAATGCTTGTCTCCTCCTCATAATAATAATCATGAAGATGCTATTTATGTAGCACCTACTATGTGTCAGGTACTGTGCTATGCACTTTGCAATTATTCTCTCAGTTCATCAACACAATAACCCTGGTGGTAGGTGCTGATATCATGCCTATTTTATGAAGGAGGAAACGGAGGCAAACAGAAATTAAAGTCACATGCCCAGGGTCACCCAGCTAACAGAACCCATCTCACCTAGGGCGCAGCCTTCTCCGAGGGGCTGCCCAGCTGCTGGTCTAGCCTAACCAATTAAATACCAGCCATCTTTCAGGCCCGATTCCAGGCCAGCCTGCTCCTCCAGTCTGCCATGACTACTGCAAGCCCCACCCCCCACTGCCACTGCACTGAAAGCCCATAATTGGTAATTATCCACTGGACTTAACAATGCTTCCAGGACCAGTTCTCCACTTTAGCCATGCACATTAGTCTTGTTTCCCCAGAGGAATCCTAAGCTCCTTGAGGGCAGGGCCCTTGTCTTATATTTCTCTTAGTGGTGAGCGAGCACACAGTAGGGACTCAATCTGTGACAAGAGAATAACTGCCTGCATAACTTGTGAAGAAAATGATGAGACCCCTAGGGGCCAGGGGTCTAGGATACAGGCTTAGAGAGCTGCAAAATGTGAACCTGAGCAGCTTTCTGTCCTCAAGGCAAGGGGAAAAAAAGGAGAAAGCCACAAGAGGAAAATGGCAGGATAGTCCTGGACTAGAAAGGGGAGCACTTGCAATCCCCCCTGACCTGAGGCTAACGTTAAAAATGGCATCCACCTTGAATCCCCCTGTATCCCCCGACTTACCACATGTGTGAAAATGTCATCGGTCTGGTGTCCAGTGAACAGGCAGGGCCTGCCACCCAGAGGCACCTGCACTGAATGACTGGAAATCCAAGCATCCCAAGGTTTAATTCCAGCCATTTAGAAAAGAACCCCCCCAAAAGATGCTCTGCCAAATCAAGTCATCCAGCCCACTTGCTCCAGGATTCTGAGGCTGTGGGAGGAGCAGGGCTGGGGGCTCTTTTAGAAAGAGGAGGACGTCTCCCATGGGAATTCAAGAATGCTTGGCAAGGGGAAGCAGTCTCTCCATCTATTTACTAGCGAAGGCCTGAGGCTGTATGCCCCCAAGTTGAGCCCATTGAACTGGGGCAGCCAGCCTAGTAACCACAGGAGAAACCCACTGCAAGCCACTCATCATGGTCTTTCCTTTTATCAAACTAACTAAAACTAAAACTAAAGTAGGTTTGATGCTACGAGAAAAAGAGGAAGGGAGGGAGAGAGTCAGAGAGAGAAAGAAAGAGAGTAGAGAGAAGGAAGGAAGGAAGGAAGGAAGGAAGGAAGGAAGGAAGGAAGGAAGGAAGGAAGGAAGGAAGGAAGGAAGGAA
>JAJPUD010002110.1:342851-353364 GCA_023553655.1 Myrmecobius fasciatus | reverse complement strand
GACACCATTATTTTATAGCTACAATTGCTCCACATGGATCACAAGCAGAGAGCTATTATGTATCATTGTGTATAATTAATTGTATAGTCATTGTAATTTCCATTTGCTACTGATTCTCCTAAAAACTCCATTTAAAGGACATCGCTAGCCTTCTCTGACTCATTTCAAAGAAACTAGGGGGCACCATAATGCATAGAGTGCTGGGTTTGGAATTAGGAAGACCTGAATTCAAATTCAGCTTCAGACACTTAGTAACTGTGCAACCTTAGGCTTCAATGACCTTCTATTTGTTCTCTTTTCTCATGTGTAAAATGGGGATAATAATAGCACTCACCTTTCAGAGTTGTGAAGCTCAATTTAGATAATAATTATAAAATATTTAGCACGGTGTGTTTAGTCATTTGTAGTTCTGAGTCTTCATGACTTTATTTGTTTTGTTTTGTTTTTGTTTTTGCTGGGCAATTGGGGTTAAGTGACTTGCTCAGGGTCACACAGCTAGAAAGTGTTACTTGTTTGAAGCCAGATTTGAATTCAGGTCCTCCTGACTTCAGGGCTGGTGCTCTAACCACTGCGCAACCTAGCTGCTCTTATTTGGGGTTTTCTTGGCAAAGAAACTGAAATAGTTTATAAATTTCTTCTCCAGATGATTTTACAGATGAGGAAACTGAGGCAAATAGGCTTACACAATAAGTGCCAAACTTGAATGCAAAAAGATGAGTTTTCTTGACTCCAGTCCCAGTGCTCTATCCACTGTCCATCTTAGCACAGAATATGGCACATTTTAATCACTCCATAAATTCTATTTTTAATTATTATTATAATTATAATTACATCATTATCAGACATTTAATGAGCACTGACAGTTTGTATGGCATAATTTAATCAATTATTTAAGGCAAAAGCATTTGGAAAACGGCTAGGAACAATGAGTAGAAATTTCCAAAAAAGGTGAATTAGGTATAGAGAACGATGAGGGCAACCCTAAAATGGAATGGATTGGAGATAGTGGATTTCCTTTCACTGGACATCTCCAAACAAAGGCTGGACAACCTCTTGGTGTATATGTCACAGGGAAGATGCTCATTCAAATATGAATTAGACTTCATGATCACTTAATGAGGCACTATGATTTGCAAGAGGCACATACTAATATCATGATACTCTCAGAAGAAATCACATTTCACTATCAAATACAATCTTCCTAAAAATGAAAGTTATCATTCATATTCTGATTCCACTTCTCCCTCAAACAGACAATTTGATGGTTACAAAATTGTGTAGGAAAAAAAATGTTGGTCCTGAAATTTTTCAGAACGCAATTACGTAAGCGTCCTGAAAGCTTCTGTTTTGTCATCTATAAAACAGTGATAATAATACCCACCTCATAGAATTGCTGTCAGAAAGTGTTTTGTAAAGCTTTTAGCACTATATTTTATAGTGAGTTATTACTATAATGATCATGTTTTGAAACTATCTTGTCAGTCCTGCAATCACTAAACAAAGGCAAAAAAAGAATTTCTTGAAATTTATTGTAAAATTTCTTTTCATTCATTTGAAAACATTCTGAGAAGCAGTAATTAAATATTTTTTGTTTCATTTTGTTGTTAATGATAGGAACCAAGTTATAAATTAATCTCCTTGGGTTGATCATTTGGATAAAGCAATAGATTCATTTAAATATGCAATTAAAATTGAGATAGCATAAAGTAGTAGAAATAGTAGAAGGGTAAAAGAAAAAGGCTAGGCTGAAGTCCAGGTATTTCCATGATATAACATTGTGATCTCCAAGAAGTCTTTTCCTCTATTTAGGCTTCTGTTTTTCCCTCTGTGATAATACTAAAGATGATTAAAACCAGTATTTATATAGCCCTTAAAGCTTAAAATCACTTTATAAATATAACATTCTATCTCAGCAGCTACTCTGGAAAGTAAGTATAATTACTATTTTACAGGCTAGGAAATGGAAACAAAAGGAGAGAGAGACTAAGTAATTTATCAGGGTCACACAGCTAGTAAGTATTTGAGGCCATATGTGAATTCAAGTCCTCCTATTTACTGCACTAGGAACTGGCTCTAAAATAATAGGGATGGGGGCAGCTAGGTGGCGCAGTGGATAGAGCACCAGCCCTGAAGTCAGTAAAACCTGAGTTCAAATCTGGCCTCGGACACTTAATACTCCCTAGCTGTGTGACCCTGGGCAAGTCACTTAACCCCAATTGCCTCAGGGGAAAAAAGGATAGAATAATAGGGATGGACAAATAGATGATCTGTGATGATCTTTCTAGTTTTAGCATACATACCTGTTGGATTAAATCCTACTAGTTTTTGGCTAATCTCATTCATATTGATGTCTTCCAGATATCTTGGGGTTGCGTGGAGGTGATTGCTGGAGCTACCATTATTCTGGACGGCCCATGAACTGGGCCAAGGCAAGAAACTACTGTCAGACACATTACACAGATTTAGTAGCTATACAAAACAAGGAAGAAATTGCATACCTGAATGCCACCCTTCCTCTAAGCCGTACATACTACTGGATTGGGATCCGGAAGGTAGAAGGCATATGGACTTGGGTGGGAACAAATAAGCCACTCACTGAAGAAGCAGAAAACTGGGGCAAAGGGGAGCCCAACAACAAAAAATCTAAGGAGGATTGTGTGGAGATCTACATCAAGAGGAACCAAGATGCAGGCAAATGGAATGATGACTCTTGCTTGAAATCAAAAGTTGCACTGTGTTACCAAGGTGTGGAAGCTTTGTAGTCTCTTACTTGGTAGTTGCCAGTTTTGTAGGAAGGGGCTGAATTGAACTACCCAAGGAAACTTTATGGAAATGAGAGTACAAATAAAAGTTGTGCAGCTTTTGGTTCATTGTAAGACAATTCCCTTTCTAGCTCCATCTTGGGAATGTTTGAACTGTACAAAGTAAAACCTGAATCATAATGTTGATGGATATTTCTGATCTTAGAGAATGTGTGCACACAAGCACAAACTTTGCCTCTAAGAAGCCAAGAAAAATATCTAAAAAGAATTGCAGCAAAATGTGAAGGAGGTTGGGGGATAACTAGAGGAAAGGTCCCTTCTCTAATTATAGGACCTGGGAAGTGAAACTTAAAAAGAGAGTAAGCAAGTCGATAGTTTAATCTAAAATTTAGGAAACTTTCCACATCACCTTTGATGGCCCTCCCTAGTAAACAATTATTTTCCTGAACCAATTGGAGGTAATCATAATTTCCCAAATAGTTAAATCATGAAGAATAATTAATCTGTACCAGAGTTCTAACTAGGGTGGGGTAACTGAGGCTTTATCCCAAGGTGCTAAAATTTAGAGGGCACCAAAACCACCACCCTGGGGGATGCTTCCTTTCCACAGGCAGCCACATTCCAAATAAACTAATTCCAGGTACAAAAAATTCCTGGTTGTGGCTATGGTCTGGATACTATCAATTTGGAATTAGTTATAATTATAGATGGGTTGGGCTGAAAGTTATCTTTGCAGTGTCTATGAAGAAACACATTACTAAATAATTGAGCAACAAACACAAGACTACATAGGAGTTATTTTTAAACCTGTGTAACCTTTTAAACCTAAAAATGTAAAAACTATAAGTCTTCAGTACATTGGTGCAAATGAATGGTGATAATCATAAATGAGCTTATCTAGGAAAGTAGGGTCTAATAGAGATTTATATAAGGTTATTAATAGATCCTTGAGCAATCTATCTTACTTCTCTGGGTCTGAGTTTTTTTTAATGCTGAATAAGTGGGCTGAACTCTGATGACTCCTGAGGTTCCTGCTAGCACATTACAGGATTCTGCTTAATCTTGATGGTTATGTTGACTCAAAAAGATTTAAATTTATTTTTCCTGACTTGTTTCTAAAGCTCCCTGTCAGCCTTTATCCTGCAGTGGCCATGGAGAATGTATAGAAACCATCAATAATTATACCTGCAAATGTGACTTGGGATATTATGGCCCCAATTGTGAGAATGGTAAGGTCTCATCCTTTTCTTTCTTTGGCTTTGTCCAGTTTGGGGGTAAAGTTATGAGGAAAGTTGTTATTGTTTTTCAGAGCTGGTTGGCACAGTCAGAAAAGGCATTCAGGAAGTTTTAGTAAGAAGGCTGCCCCTTTTGCAATACTTTTATTTTTCTGTAAAGATTTTTTTTTTTGTAAAAATTTCATAAGTGACCATGATGTGTCAACTGGTCAGGAAGCAACCATATCATCCACCATTGAGAGACACACCCAATCAGAGGGAACAATAATCTTGCCAACCTTACTCTTTTATATATTTTCAAAGGGAAAGTCAAGAAAATCGTGGGGGAAATTCATGTAGGTACACAAGGAAAAAACTATAGATTTCTATGATTTAAGTGATAATCTCCCAGAGATGCTGTATAAAAGGCTATATATTGGACAAGTAGTTCAATAACCTCAGTAATTGAAGAACTTTGCCTGAGGTCATAGAGATCATGAGATACCAAACATCAGGATCCTCTTTGGGAATCTCTCTCTCTCTTTTTTTAAATAGTATTAAATTGGATTTGGATCTGGATTTAATGAAGACTAATATTTCTTCTAGTTATCCTAGATACCATGATCCTATAACATAAAAATCTTGCTAGATATTAATTTTTTCTTCCATAAGATGAGGGAGTTGAACAAGATTATTTTGGAGTGTTTTTTCCTACTTCTGATATTCTATGATTATAAAATTCTCCACATGAGAACACAGTAGAGCAGGAATGCATTGACTATTCATTTCTTTCTATTTAATCCATGTTGAAATTTACCCTTCACTTATGATGCTTCTAATGATAGAAGAAGCCCCTTATTTCATTATTCAGGACATAAAGAGATTCTGAGAAGCAATTTTGCCTAGTGGGTAGATTGACAGCCTTAGAGTCATGGTTTAAGTCATCTCTCTGTCATAAGCTGGTTATGTAATCCTGGAGGCACCTCTCAGTGCCCCAGCATCTCTCTAAGACTATAAATTGAAAATCAGATGCTGATCTGCATTGACAGGCAGACTTTCCACACTGGGAGTTCCCTTTAACCAATGGGATCACAAGTCTGATTCTCATCTCTCCCTTTCTCTCCCTCCTTTCCCCTCCAAAAGCAGATATTACTAGATGAATCTGTTAGCAAATTGTTTTGGGGGCCACTTCCAAGAAAACCCATTGGGGTCTAGAAAAGTTCTCCAAAGCCAGATAATGCTCGTTTCTTTCTTCATTGAAGTGATTCAGTGTGAGTCTTTAAGGGCACCAGATCTGGGAAGGATAAACTGTACCCATCCATTAGAGGACTTCAGCTTCAGCTCCAAATGTACATTTAGCTGCTTAGAAGGAAGGTACTTAGTAGGTGCTGAGGACACAACCTGTGAGGCATCTGGGAACTGGTCATCCCTCCAGCCAATATGTCAAGGTAGGCCATTTTACCTGGTGTACTTTGATCTTCCATGATCTCTCTGACCTTTGCAACTGCTTTGCAAACTTCATTAAACAAACTAATTAACTTTCCTGCATCCCCCATCTCACTGTGGGAGTCTTGTGTTTCCTTTAAAAGTCAGGAGATGAAGTATTAAAATCTGTTTCTTTCAACAATGGCATGACTCTGGGCAAATTACTTTCTTTTCCTTATGTTTGTTTTTTAAATCAATAAAATGAGAGCATTAATCCAAGTGATCTCTTTAAATGTCCTTTACAACTCTAATATTCTCTGATACTGAAATTTTCAAGCTTTATCTTCATTGGCAAAGGGCTTGATGTGAATCAGACTCTGTGCTCTGTTTTACAATAAAGTCCTCATTGTCAAGGAAAACTAATATCAATCTGTTCACTTCTAAAAGGAATAACACAATCTTTTGCTGTACTTCAAAACAACTTCTTAAAAACTTGGTACCCATGAAATAAAATTTTCACAAGAAATAAAATAATAGTTGGAAATGGTTGGAAAAAATACAGAGAAAGAATAATGAAATTCATTTGTAAAACCAATCAACAGGAATAAGAAATAGACTCCTGTAGCACAAAATAATCACTAATATTTATATAGCACTTCTTAGATGTGCAAAATACTTTACAAGTATTATCTCATCCTCACAATAATCCTGGGAAGAGGGCAAAATCTGCAAAGTATGGTAATAACATTAATATTGATAGGAATACCACCCCATTTTATAGATGAGGGAATTGAGGCAAACAAAGGGTAAGTTACTTGTTCAGGATCACACAGCTTATAAGTGTCTGGGACCACATTTGAACTCAAGAAAAATCCATCAATCAGAAAAGAAGGCACAAGGATGGAGGTATTAACACCATGGGAAGACCACTGGGGGTGGAGTTATTCAGGAAGTCATGGGCTGGGCCAGGTTTGAAGAAGGGGTAGGTTGAAAGGGGGAAATACCAAAGATGGTAAATTTAGCAAAACAAAATTCTAAAAATTCTAAATTCTAATTCTAAAAAATGGTGTCCATATTTCCTTCTTTTTGAAGTGACTCAATGTGAGCCTTTGGTGGCTCCAGAACATGGAATGATGGAATGCATTCATCCCCTGGGAGAATTCAGCTTTAGCTCCAAGTGTAAATTCAGCTGCTTAGAAAGGATGGTATTAACAGGTACTGAGGAAGCTATATGTGAAGCATCTGGAACTTGGTCATCTCCAAAGCCAACATGTCAAGGTGGGTAACATTTCAGAATGAATGACTTCATTAATCCAGGCAGTACCATGTCTGTGCAATGGGAAAAACACCATGAACTGGCTAGAACTGTATTTATTCCCAAATGGAAGGCTGCATGCAGAAGGTCCATTTTTAGATTACTTGAAAGAGTTTTCAATGACTAAAATACTTTAAAAGACTGATACCTCTAGGAGGATTCATTGTAATAGACCAAGAGCAGTTATATTATATGGTACCTTTACACTTGTATTATAATTTTTCCAACAGTCTATTATGTGAGCTTTAATTGGTCAATAAGGCAACAAACATTTATTAAGGACTTGCCAGGTATTGTGCTAAGCACTGAGAATACTAAGAAAAACAAAAAAGTCTTCTTCTAGGAATTCATTTTCTAATGGGAGAAACAGCATGTAAATGACTAAGGGCATACAAGAATATCGGATAATCTGACAGAATAGTAATAATTGTACTATAATACTATAATGATAACTGTAATAAGCTATAACATTGTAAGGTTTACAAATTGCTTTACAAATATCTCATATTAATCTCACACCAGCCCTGGGAGGAAGGTATTATCATTATCACCATTATACAGATGAGAAAATTAAGGAAGACTTGACCAGGTCACACAATTAATGTCTGAGGCTGCATTCGAACTTAACTCTTCCAGATCCCAAATGCAGCATTCTAGGTGATGAAGGCAATAGAAAGCAATAGCATCTAAAAGGGGCTTAAAACTAGGTCATAATGTATGGATTAGTGGTCCCAATTTCTACTTGAGTTTGTTATCCCTGATGTGGGATATAAGAGAACTAAAAAATTCTATGACTCCAGAGGCAAGACTTCCTGTAAAAGGGAAGATTTGGGCTGAGTATTTTACAGACCCAATTGCTAGGTGTATTAGGCAGATAGGTGGTGTATTAGATAGTGTATTGGACCTGGAATCAGAAAGACCTGAATTCAAGTATGACCTCAAATACTCATTAATTGTGTAACTCTGGAAAAATCATTTAGCCTTTAGTTTTCCCTCAGCTGTAAAATGAACTGGAGAAGTAAATGACAAACCTCTCCAAATCTTTGCCAAGAAAATCCCAATAAAAATGCAAGGCCAGTTATCATGGATGTCTACCCTTCAGAGTTGGAAAGGACTTCAGAAATAATTTAATCCTAATTTAGTAATTTAATGTAGATGATGAATCAGGTTTATAACATCTCTTGCAAGTGCTCATCTAGTCTTTGCTTGAATTTAGGGGAAGCTCACTATCTCCTAAAGTAGCTCATTCTCACTTTGGATAGCTCTAAATGTTATGATTTTTTTCTTTTTTTCAGGGTTAATTTTCTATCTTTATTTTTTGAAATTTAAATACATGTAAAGATAGATTTCAGCATTCACTGTTGTAAAACTTTGTGTTCCAATTTTTTCTCCCTTTCTCCCTTCCCCAAGACACTAAGTAATCTGATATAGATTAAATATATATAATTTTTAAAACATTTAAATATTTGTCATGTTGTACAAGAAAAATAAGAGAACAAGCAAAAAACCATGAGAAAGAAAAACAAACAAAAAAGTTGAAAATACTATGCTTTGATCCATATTCAGTCTCCATATTTCTCTCTCTGGATGTGGATGGCATTTTCCATCCCAAGACTATTTAAATTGCCTTGAATCACCACATTGTTGAGAATAGCCAAGTTGATTAACATATAATCTTGTTGTTAACTGTGTATGATGTTCTCTTGGTTCACCTTGCTTCACTCAGCATCAGTTCATGTAAGTCATGAAATTTTTTTTCTGATACTGAGCCAAAATATTTTGTTATTTCCTTTCCGTTATTTCCACCTACTGCTTCTAGTCCTGACAGGTATAACAAATCTATTTCCTCTTCCACATGTTAGCCTTTAAAATAATTGAAGATAATTATCATATCACCTATAAATCTCTCCTTCTATAGATTAAACATTTTCAATTCTTTCAACAATCCACAAATGGCATCATTTTCAATTATTTGTGATCTTGATTGCCTTCCCATCACACTCCAGCTTATCAATTTCCTCTCTAAAATGTGGCACCCAAAAGTGAACACAATATTGTAGATGTGGTATGATCTGCAGAAAATTCTAAGGTATTCCTATCATTTGTTTCAGAAGCCCCCAAACTTGGATGGATCTGTGTTTTCATTGCTTAAATCATCTTTACTGGTGCTGATAAAGTTTTGTTTATGTCTTTTGAGTCTGTGTGATTTTCACTGTTATGGACTCAGATCCCTTTCATACTAATCTTATGTCTTCTTCAATTCTGTATCTGATGTTATATCTCTGAAAATTCTCTTATTACATCTTTAATTTATAGTACATTTTAAGTCACTCAGAACTTGCATTTCAGATATTGTCTGCCTGATATCATTAGCTTCACAGCTCAATGTTGAGATTTTTCCAGGTGTTCAGGATAGTGGGATTCTCTCATTTACTCTTTGGCAGCACCAGATATTGGAAGTGCCATTCATGGGCAGTCTAGACCCTCTTTCCAACAAAGAATCAGCCACAAAGATCACAAAATGAAACATAGATACTTTACATTTACACTTAAAACTAAGTCATAATGTATGGATTAGTGGTCCCAATTTCTACTTGAGTTTGATACCCCTGACATAGGGTATAATAAGAGAACTAAAAAATTCTGTGACTCCAGAGGAAAGTGATAGCTTCTGACAGAATGCACAAAACTTCATTAGAAGAAATAAAGGCAAAAATGGGTAAAAGACGACATTGTAAGTATAGGGGATAGAGAAATGGCAAAATACAGGAATTATTTGAGCAATGAAGAGTATGATTCAGTTGAAGCATAGTACAAATTATGGAGAATAGGATGTGATTGATAAATCCTCAAAATTGGATTAAGATTGTGCAGAGAATTAAATTCCTAGGGAATTTGGATTTTATTTAGTAAACATGGTTATAAATCTTTTTTTTAAGTAGGGAGAGGATATGATTAGGATTATGCACTAATGCTATATGATTGTGAAAGCAAGATATTAGGAATAGATGAAGTTGCTAAGAAATTGTGACAACAGCATTGAAAGACCTTGGAGTTCTAGCAAGTTTAGTAACAGAGTTACTTAAGAGAATTGCTGGTGAAGTATACCTTCCACCTTTCAGCAAAGAGATAATGAACAAATAGCCCATATTATTAGAAACTCACTGTGTGGTCACCCTCTTCAAGGATCCATACAACCAAATTGCCAGGGAATGACCCTGGCAAGCTGAGATAAGAAGAATGATTCATATGGTGTCATCAGGATGTAGATGTCACTGATATTATGGTGTAAGTTCATCACCACTCAAACCCTTTGGTGTCCCAGAAAACCAGAACCATTTAATGACAGAGTTGGAAGAGACTCTGGTGACTACCTAGTCTGTGACATCCTCAATAACAGGTCATATAAACTTTCTTTGAAGACATCCAAGAAGAGGGAACCTCCTACCTCCCCAGGCAGTCCATTCCTTCCTCTTATAGTTCTAATCAGTAGGATGTTTTTCCTTACCTCCAGTCTGAATCTAATTCTTTGAGATTTCTTCCTATTGGTCTTAGTTCTATCCTGGGATCCCAAGAGTACAAGTCTGATCCCTATTGAGTCCAAGCAGGACAAGTCTGGTGTCTAACAGATTCAAGCAGAACAAATTTATGCCCATTTCAGGTCACAATCCTATAAATACTTGAAAAGAGCTATCATTTCTTTTCCCCAATCATTTTCTCTCCAGGATAAACTTTTTCAATTTCTTTCTTTCTTTCTTTCTTTCTTTCTTTCTTTCTTTCTTTCTTTCTTTCTTTCT
>JAJPUD010002110.1:301207-340134 GCA_023553655.1 Myrmecobius fasciatus | reverse complement strand
TCTTCCTCTTCTTCTTCTTCTTCTCTTCCTCCTCCTCCTTCTCCTCCTTTCCTCCTCCTCCTCTTTCTTTATATCTTCCTCTTCCTCCTTCTCCTCCTCTTCTTTTTCTTCCTCTTCTTCCTTCTCCTCCTCCCCCTCTTCCTTCTTCTTCTCCTTCTCATCTTCCTCCTTATCTCTTTCTGTCTTTCTGGGTATCTATCATGTCAAAGAAAGTAAAAAATTCTCTTGTGCTCTGTTTCAGCCTTTTTTTATTCTAGCTTAATTAGTATCTGACTAAATTCTGTGTTGTCTGGCATAGGAAAGTGGTTAGAACACTTGAGAAATCAACTGTGGTCCATTTCAATATATTTTAAAATAAAATTGTAAGAAGGCATGTCCCTTTGCCCCCTACCTCATAGAATTGCGCACAAAAAGAGATGCTTAGAGCAGCTTATTAGGTGATCATTTGTGTAATGCATATGTACCATTTAAAGGGATGGACCTGAGTATAAATTACATGATTTCAAGGGCTTAAGGGACAAGATTAAGTTTAGAAAAACACTTGACAGAAATGAGGTATATTTCCTTTATGACAACAAGTCCTATTATATGCAGAGAGGATTTAAATAATAACCATCCTGACTAGTAGTGCAGGTGAAAGGATCAGTCATCTCTCTACTTATTGCAAAATTTCCTTATTCATGTTTAGAGCAGATTCTAAGTCAACAAAAGAATGCATTTTGATAGTTCCTCACTTGTTATTAGAATTATATATGCCTAATTAATTAATTGATTCTTATGTGCCCAAATTAAATATATTGTGGTTGGTAGGAGAATTGTTATTATGATTTATTACATATTGTTAAATATTCATTATTACATAATTTAATATTCTATAAGAAATTTCTTTTCCATAAAGTTTTGCTTATCTTTTCTCCCTTCTCCCACCTTGTTCCTTTTCTTCTTCTCCTTTTTCTTTTTGTCTTTGTCTCTCTGAATGTGTTTCTCTGTCTTTCTGTCACAGTCTAAGACATCTGTTTGCTCATTTGAGAGAGGGACAGGGGTTGTTTCCCTGGGAGTGGAAAATTTGCAGACAAGCACTTCTCAAATTTTCTTTTCTTAGCTCTTTCAGTCATCCCCGCCTTACCATGTCTCTCAGTTCCTGGCCACTTTTTATTCCTGAGTGACTAAAGCAAGCATTTGAATATCAAAACATCTACCTAAAAGTGTTTATAGAGACAAATGGTTAGAGAGTACACATTTTTCTCTCAGAAATTCTTAACTCTTCTCCTAACAGTTTCTGAAAGATGGAGTTTTTCTTTTGCTACCTTTAAGTAACAAGAACAAGTAGAGAAAGGAGCAGGTTGCCATTTGGTATACTCAGGGGAATATAGAGCTTCTGCTCATTGTAACAATAGCTAACATTTACATAGCCCTTTGAGATTTGCAAGGTGCTTTACATATAATATCTCATTTGATCCTTGCAAAGATTAGGAAGAGCAAGTAATATTATAATCTCCAGTTTACACACGAGGCATAGAAACATGTAGTGATTTGCCCAGGATCACAGAGTAAGTATCTAAAGTAGGAAGCCAACTCAAGTCTTTTGGACTCTTGTTTACTTACCAATGCAACTCTCTATAGAAGTTTCAATTGATGGAGATCAAAAAGGCAAAAGTGATGGGAAGTTAATGAAATATCTCTTGACAGGTTGTCTGACTTCTTTTAGATTCAACTTAATTTCTTTCAGTCCCTTTTTTGATCACACTGGCATGCTAATTTAAATGGCTTATACTATAATAACAGAATTTCTCATTTTCTTTGGACATTTAGTTGTATGGCTCAGATAAGTGGTATTTCTGAAGCCATGTATGTTGTCGCATTGCCATTCATGCCCTTTGCTCCCAATTCTGACAGGATGACACAGGGCATTCACCAAACATCCTTGGGTGAAATACTGAGAAAGTATCTTTCTTACTGAAATCCCTAGAAAAGAACTCTTTTGGAAAGGCTAGTGTTTTATGGGTCATATGTCAAAAACCCATTGATCTAGGCAAATAATAATTTGAATTGGTGCATCTGACACCTGCACTTGTCTCTAACATGGAGGTACAAGTATCATCAGACAGGTTATCTTTCCTTGCTAGTTTCTTCTTATATCCTATGGAGACAAGATAGAAAATACACATCCCACTTATCCAATGAACTCTGCTATAAAGTATTAGAAGTCTCCAGAACGGGCACAAGGGAAACAAAATGTACTATAGAGAAAAGTGGATTTAGAGATGAAGAGACTTTAGAGGTGATTTACTCGTGAACATTCATACCACCAATATGATTGCTGTGTCATGCATATCCTATTGTTTTCTTTTTTTAGGGTTAAGAAATATTTTATCACCTATCCAAGAGGGTAATTACAATCCTATCTTCATTCCTCTGGGAATTGTAGTCACTTCTCTTTGTGGGCTGGCATTTATCATCTGGCTGGCCAGGAAGCTAAAAAAAGGTATGAGAATTTAATCTATATGGAAGTCAGAAAAGATTATGGAAACACAGAAAGGAAGTGAAAATATAAAAATTAATATTACTTCTAGTTTCTTCTGTATTAATTCACAATGTAATTGATTCATATGAATTTTATAATTATTCCTGCATGTCTTAAAGCCACCTTGCTCTAAGTTACTTTAAAGGTATAATTAACAGAAAAACTGTTATCTATCATATATTTTCTTTAAAGCCCTACACAAATCCAGTATGTTTTCACAAGAAATACTGTTTATCCTTGCTTGCACTTGTATAATTAGGAGGGTCTTATCTTCCAAACAAACCATAGGCTCCAAGGAGTCTGCTAACAAGGTCCATCAGATGTGGATAGCTCCCATAACACGATTAATATTCCTTTATTGTCAAACAATACTAACCCTACATGAATGCTAGCCCATTTTCTTTAAAATTACCTATCATGTTTCCACTCCCAAGATTTTTTTCCTGTAATTAATCACAATGTCTTCCCCCTCTACCCAACTGGTATTTTCTCAAATTTTATTAAGGCTGATAAGCCCTACTTCAGGGTCTTTGGTCGCTGAGACAGACAATTGACCAAATTTATTGGTTATTGACATCCTAACTAATAAATTGGTCATGCTCAGACTATTTATCTTAATTTTCGAATGCAAGTGAAGAAATCAACAAAAACTCTTAGGAAACTGAAGACAGTACATTCAGATTAGGCTCAACTAAGAAATACACATAGCTCCAGCTTCTGTAAAGATCAGTTGGTCTTGGAAATAGAAATTCAAGTGCTCTGCCTCCAAGCTCATAACTTTTAGAACCAATCATTTGCATGTTGCAATTTAATTAATATATAACTGGTGTAAATTAGATATGAAAAAATAAATTATCCTAGTTCTTGTTTTTCTGCCTTTTCATTCTGAAAATCCACTGAGATTAGATTCAACTCAATAAACATTAATTAGGAGCCTACAATAAGAAAACTTTAGGTGAGGTTTTAGGAGATACCAAGATAAAACAAGAAACAATCTTTTATTTAATGGAAATTATTGGAGGATAGAACAATTTCAAATATCACAAAAATGCAAGTTATAG
Source organism: Myrmecobius fasciatus (assembly GCA_023553655.1). NCBI lineage: Eukaryota > Metazoa > Chordata > Mammalia > Dasyuromorphia > Myrmecobiidae > Myrmecobius > Myrmecobius fasciatus. Next base: position 336,549 of record JAJPUD010002110.1, on the reverse strand, counting down.
TATGATAAATAGATTTTACTTGGACACAAGAAACTCCTTTTGTCAGCACAAGCCACAAATTCTTTGCCTAAAGCACCAAACTGTGATTTTCTTTGGGTGACACAGCCAATCTTGTTAAAGATGAGACTTGTGCCTGGATTTTCTTGGCTTTGAAGTCAATTTTCCAACACCCATACTAGAGTCATCAAATATAAGATCACTTGGCTGCATGTGGTCTACAATACTCCTGGGTATGGACCAAACCATTTTAAAATGTAAATGGGAAATATTTAGCAAAAGGAATAAAAATAAAACATAAATAGTATCACATTTTAAAACTAAGTCATTTTAGGGGGTCCACAGTGATACTTATGTATGGATTACCAGTGCATATTTCTATTAAGAGTTTGATTATCACTGCCCCATACCATGCTACTTTTCTAAGCATATAGGAAAAAATCTAAAATAAAATGGTTTAACAATTTCTAAAGCTGTTGCTTCATCATGATAGGGTAAACAGAGAAATGAATCTGCCATTTACTGATGATGTGACCTTGGGCAGTCAATCAATAAACACACATATTTTGCCCAGATACCCAGCAGGTCTTTCCCTCTAGATTGATTATTTTTAGACTAGGGAGGAAAGGCCATTCTTTGCCTTATTTCTTACCTAGCCTTAAGCACTGCATGAGTGCTGCCTTAGCCAAATTGATACCTGGGAAAGACCTTGATCTTTCTTAAGGAAAGACCTTAAAAAGGCCCAAGGTCTCCCACTGCATCCAGAAAATCTCCAGTAGTCCTGGTCTGTATCTTACTTCTGGTCTTAGACAGCTCCCCAGAAGAAAGTATAGAAGATGACCTTGCACAGCTTTCCCTCACTTAAATTCATTTTACTTGCAAGTCATAGCATCACCTTTTTAATGTCTTGACCCTCTTCAAGAATGAAGTTACACACAACAAAAACTATGTTCCAGACAGTAGAAATGCAAAAAATAAAAGTGAAACAGTCTCTGTACTCAAAGAGTTTGCATTCTATTGGGGGAGAAATTGTGTAAAAAAATAATTATCAAAAAAATAGGTAAAAGATGATTTTTTAAAAAGGGGGATAACAGCAGCATGGAGAGTTAGGAAATGTCTTTTTGGAGAGGATAGTGCTTGAAGTGAGTGTAGGGATTCTGAGAAGTGGAAGTGAGAATGATGCATTCCTAGCATTGGGGATAACCAATGAAAAGAAAAAGAGACAGTAAATGGGATGTTTGTACGAGGAATAATAAAGACAGTTTTGATTGGATTTTTGGATATGTGAAGGACAGTAATGTAAAAGAATGTTGGGGAGGTTGGTTGGGACCAGATTATGAAGGGCTTCAGAAGTTTACAGAGGAGTTTATATTTGATCCTACAGGCAACGGGGAGCCACTGCAGTTTACTGAGGAGGAGAGTAGCATGGTCCCAACTTTCTTTGGGAAAAATCACTTTGACAGTTGTGTGTGTGGATGGATTGGCATGGGGAGAGAGCTGAGGCAAGGCTGCTAATTATGAAGTTATTGTGATAATTTAGGTGAGAAGTGGTTAAGGCCTGAACTAGGGTAGTGATATGTAGATAGAGGGATGGGGTCATGTCATGTTGTAGAGGCAGAAATAAAAAGCTTTGGCAACTGATTGGATATGTGGGATAAGTGAAAATGAGGAGTGGAGTATGACACCAAAGTTTTGAGCTCAAGTGAACAGAAAGATACTCTCCAAACAAGTGGGGAAACTGAAAGTAAAGAACTGAAATGAACACTATTTAGTTCTGATTTAGACCTATGAGATTCAAAATATTATAGAGCAGTTAGTTTGAAGAATGTAGTAGGAACTTTTGGGTCCCTGTTGAGATTTGAGTGCCTAAGTTTGGTGTGGGAGTGGAGATCAGGACAGAAACTGGGGTGAATCTACTTATATGGGAGTCATCTATATGTAACTAAATATATGGTTGCTGATAAGGTCACTAAGTAAAAGGTTGGAGGGAGAGAAGATAAGGGGGAATAAGACAGAGCCTTCAGGGTAAATTCACAGTTAAGGATAGGAATGATTGAATAAAGGAATGATCCATTTCATAGAAGAGAACCCAAGAAAGAGAAATGTCCCAAAACCCCACTGAAGGTACTCAAGAATGTCAGATACTGCAGAGGTCAAAAGGTAGAAGATTAAAGATCATCAGATTTGGCAATGAAGAGATCTTTGGTAAGAACTGAGTGATAAGATTAGAAACCAGAGAGATTGCTAGGGAATTGAGAGGTGATAGGGAGGAGAGGAAGTAGAAGCAATAATTGTATATTAGATAGCTTCTTTTAGGAGTTTGGGAAAGAGAAAAGATGTGGCTAGAGGTTTTGGTGAAATTTTTTTCTCTTTTTGGATGTGTTGAAAACAACAGGTAAGGAAACAGTACATAGGGAGAGATTAAAGATTGGAGAGAGGTGGTGATTGTGGGGGAACTCTGTGGGAGAAGGCAGAAGGGATGGGATCAAGAATATGTATATACTGCTAAATCTAGTTTAATAGCTTAAAAATTCTAAGTCAGAAAGTCAGCAACGGTGTACTTTTTTTAAAATAACTTTTTATTTAGAAAATATATGCAAAGAAAGTTTTCAACATTTACCCTTACAAGACCCTGTGTTCTAAATTTTTCTCCCTCTGTTTCCCCTATTCCTCTCCTAGATAACAAATAATTCAATATAGGTCACACATGTGCAATTCTTGTAAACATATTTCCACATTTATCATGCTGCACAAGAAAAATCAGATCAAAAAGAAAAAAAAATGAAAAAAAGCAAACAACAAAAAAGTGAAAATACTATGTTGCGATCCACATTCAGTCCCCATAGTTTTCTTTCTGGGTGCAGATGACATTCTACATCACAAGTCTATTGGAATTGGTCTGAATAACCTCATTGTTGAAAAGAGCTATGTCCAACACAGTTGATCATCACATAATCTTGTTGCTATGTACAATGTTCTCTTGGTTCTATTCACTTCACTCAACATCAGTTCATGTAAGTCTCTCCAGGCCTTTCTGAAATCATCCTGCAAATCGTTTCTTTTTTTTTAATTTTTTTTATTTTATTTGCATAACATATGTGTGGGTAATTCTTCAACAATAACCCTTACATAGCTTTCCATTACAAATTTTTCCCCCCAACTCCCCACCTCTCCCCTAGATGGCAGGATATCCACTACATGTTAATTATGTTAAAATATTGGCAAATCGAATATATGTATACATATTTCCAAACTTATCATTGTTGTGCAAGAAAAATCTTATCTACACAAAAAATATATCAGATAAAGGAAACACAATGTAAGCAAACATCAATCAAGGAGTATGAGAATGTTATGTTGTGGTCCACATTTCACATCCCTCTCTCTGGGTGTATATGGCTTTCTTCAGTGAACAATTGGAGGTGGTTTGAAACATTTCATTGTTGAAGAGAGCCATGTCCATCAGAATTGATCGTCATATAGTACTGTTGTTGCCATGTATAATGATCTCCTGGTTCTGCTCATTTCACTCAGCATCAGTTCATGTAAGTCTCTCCAAGCCTCTCTGAAATCATCTTGCTGGTCATTTCTTACAGAACAATAGTATTCCATAATATTCATATACCATAATTTATTCAGCCATTCTCCAATTGAAGGGCATCTATTTAATTTCCAGTTTCTAGCCACTACAAAAAGGGCTGCCACAAACATTCTTGCACATGTGGGGCCTTTTCCTTCCTTTATGATTTCTTTGGGATATAAGCCCAATAGAAATGCTGCTGGGTCAAAGGGTATGCACAGTTTGATAACTTTTTGAGCATAGCTCCAAATTGTTCTCCAGAATGGCTGGATCCGTTCACAGCTCCACCAACAATGCATTAGTGTCCCAGCCCTCCCACATCCCCTCCAACATTCATCATTAACTTTTCCTGTCATTTTAGCCAATCTGACAGGTGTGAAGTGGTACCTCAGGGTTGTCTTGATTTGCATTTCTCTGATCAATAGTGATTTGGAGCACCTTTTCATATGACTATAAATAGTTTTAATTTCATCCTCTGAAAATTGTCTGTTCATATCCTTTGACCATTTATTGATTGGAGAATGGCTTGAATTTTTATAAATATGAGACAATTCTCTATATATTTTAGAGATGAGACCTTTATCAGAACCCTTAAATGTAAAGATGATTTCCCAATTTATTGCTTCCCTCCTAATCTTGTCTGTATTGATTTTGTTTGTACAAAAACTTTTTAACTTAATATAGTCAAAGTTATCTATCTGGTTTTCAATTAAGAGTTCCATTTCTTCTTTGGACATAAATTTATTCCATCTCCATAGGTCTGAGAGGTAAACTATATTACATTCCTCTAATTTACTTATAGTATCACTCTTTATATCCAGATCATGAACCCATCTAGATCTTACCTTGGTATGTGGTGTTAGATGTGGGTCAAGCCCTAATTTCTTCCACACTAGTTTCCAGTTTTCCCAGCAGTTTTTGTCAAATAGTGAATGCTTATCCCAAAAGCTGGGGTCTTTGGGTTTATCAAAGACTAAATTGCTATAGTTATTGCCTAGTTTGTCTTGTGATTCTATCCTATTCCACTGATAGACTACTCTATTTCTTAGCCAGTACCAAATGGTTTTGATGACCGCTGCTTTATAATATAGTTTTAGATCTGGTACAGCAAGTCCACCATCGTCAGCCTTTTTTTTTCATTAATCCCCTTGAAATTCTTGACCTTTTGTTTTTCCAAATGAACTTTGCTACTATTTTTTCTAGATCTGTAAGATAATTTCTTGGGAGTTTGATTGGTATGACACTAAATAAGTAAATTAGTTTGGGTAGTATTGTCATTTTTATTATATTCGCTCGTCCTATCCATGAGCATTTTAAGTTTTTCCAATTGACTAGGTCTGATTTGATTTGTGTGGAAAGTGTTTTGTAGTTTAATTCATATAGTTCCTGACTATCCCTTGGCAGATAAATTCCCAAATATTTTATACTATCAACAGTTATTTTGAATGGAATTTCTTTTTGTATCTCTTGCTGCTGAACTTTATTGGTAATATATAAAAATGATGATGATTTATGTGGATTTATTTTGTATCCTGCAACTTTGCTAGAGTTGTGAATTGTTTCTAGTAGTTTTTTAGTTGAGTCTTTAGGGTTCTCTATGTATATCATCATGTCATCTACAAAGAGTGATAATTTGGTTTCCTCATTACCTACTCTAATTCCTTTAATCTCTTTTTCTTCTCACTGCCAAAGCTAACATTTCTAAGACGATATTAAATAATAATGGTGACAGTGGGCAGCCTTGTTTCACTCCTGATCTTATTGGGAATGATTCTAGTTTGACTCCATTACATATGATGCTTGCTGAAGGTTTTAAGTAGATACTACTAATCATTTTAAGGAAAAGCCCATTTATTCCTATACTCTCCAGTGTTTTTAATAGGTATGGGTGTTGGATTTTATCAAAGGCTTTTTCTGCATCTATGGAGATAATCATATGGTTTTTATTAATTTGGTTATTAATATAATTGATTATGCTAATTGTTTTCCTAATACTGAACCAGCCCTGCATTCCTGGTATAAATCTTACTTGGTCATGATGTATTATCCTGGGGATGACTTTCTGTAATCTTGTCTGCAAATCGTTTCTTAAAGAACAATAATATTTCATTACATTCATATATTGTAACTTATTCAGCCATTCCCCAACTGATGGGCATCCACTCAGTTTCCAATTCTTTGCCACTACAAAAAGGATCATTACAAATATTTTTGCACATGTGGGTTCTTTTCCTTTTTTTATGATCTCTTTGGAAAGCAGATCCAGTAAAATCATAGCCCTTTGGACATAGTTCCAAATTGCTTTACAGAATGGTTGGATCCGTTCACAACTCTACCAATAATGTATTAGTGCAATAGTGTACTTTAACAGCACCTTCTAAGCATTTCCTTATTGTTTCAGCATATGGAAGCCTATTATTATTATTATTAATATAATCTTTGGCTTACTCTGGAATTCATTAAGGACTTATTCATGTAGGAAAATTCTTTAATATCTGATTTATAATTTATGAATATATTCAGGCCTTAGTGAGAGAGGGCCAACTTCAGATTAGAGAACCTATATTTGCAACACACCCAACCATCAGATATTCCTGGAATATATTTCTTAGACAGTAGAAGCCAATTCCAGATTTTTTTTCTTGCCAAACCCGGGATTAAAAGAAGTCTAGGTTAGTGGATGAAAAGTTATTGATTTCAGTGAATTTGTAGTATCATATCTTGCTGCTACCTAGGCTCTCTGGGAGAGGAAAAGGATAGGAAGAGATAGGAAAAGGAAAAGATGACAGAAGAAGACAGAAGGGTGGGGACAGATGAACCAAAGTAGTTTATACCTGCTCAGAGAGGGTAAAGCAGAATCGAAAGCCACTAAAATAGAAAAAAAATCTGGGTACCACTCCCAAACCTCTGACTCACCTCATCTTTTAAGTGTCATAACCTGAAGTGTTAGTTACATCTGCTGTTCTGAATTCACACTTATAAAAGCAATATCTATTTTAAAATGAATCACCTTTGATGTTTTTGTCATGAGATTTAATAACAGACCACCTAACCTAGTTAGCAGAAAAAAATACAAGACAGTGAAATTAAGTTGTACATTTAAAAGAAAGGCATTAAAGCCTTCAAATTTTCCATTGGTGAGTGTAGATCACCCTCTGCTCTTTATTTTGGCAAATGCTGCCTTCCCACTGAGTTGCTATTTGAAATTACTCAATAACTAATTCATTAATCAGTTCTGTTCATAAAATGCTACCTTTTAAAAGTGATTTTCAATCAGTGGGTTCCCATGTGTTATCCATAGACTGTTTAGATCATCCAGGTCACTCATGCAATAGTCCAAACAAGCATAAGTCATGCTGGGCAAGTTTTTCAATCAGGATGAGAGGGAAGTTGAGTGATACTCTGGATAATTACAAATCTACTAAAACATCTAAGGTACCCAGATTGATGTGGCCACTGTTATCAGCTTTGATCAGGATTTTCACTCTGAACCAAACTGAGAGAGTATATGCCCTCAGGTATTTGTCAAGGCAGGCCAGAGGAAGGAAGATTGTTATGAAATTCTTCACCAGAGAAGACTGCATCTACCAGCCCCACTATTGCCCACTCTATGCCATCCTACATGAGGCAGAATGGCCAATTGCAAAACATGTTAGCTCTGGAATTGGAATCTTGGTTCAAAACCATCTCTAATTCAAATCCCAGACCCTGACAATGTTACCCTTGTGACTTTGGGACATTCATTTAACTATTTGAAGCATCTGTGAAATGGGACTAGGGAGATTGGATTAGGTGATCTTTAAGAACCTTTCCCCATCTAAATTTGTGATCCAGTTTGAAAATGATGAGATTATAGTATATGATCTACAAAAGTTCTTTCAACCTTAAATCTATGATTCTGTGATCTTAATATCTCCTGCAACCCAGAAAAACAAGGTTAAGGAATAGGGAGCTTCCATGTTTTATGTCTGGGAGGATCTATTTTTTCTCCTGGCAACAGATTGTCCACTGAAAACAACCACTGAAGTAATCATTTGCCTAGATAGTCTTTAAAGACTTTTAATGAGGACATAATTTGCTTCCACATTTCAATCATCTTATTTCCATCCACTTCCATCATTTCAATCTCACATGGACAATCTGAGCTTGTATTAGCCATTAAGGACTTTGGCTAAGATTGAAATTGGCAGAATAAGAAAGGTGGTAGGTTGTTTATTCAGTTTTCTCCCCCAGAGTCATTTCTGTACAAGATCTCAGACGGATATTGTAATGATTGACGTGCCACCACTGTGGGAATTTCAAAGTGGGGGCAAACAGGAAACAGATAACAGCTAGACTGGTTACAGTTATGCCAATGAAAAGAAAAGACGCCCAGAAAGATCACTGAATTCTTAGGTAGTTAGGACTGTCATAAAAGCATATTTAAAAAGCTCAAATTTAGGGGGAAATGTTCTCTACCAGATTATAGTCTCTTTAAGGACAAGGATCATGTCTTACTCATTATCCTTCCTCCTCACAGAACTTAATAAAGTGCATTGCACATAGTAGTGCCAAGAAATATTTATTGAGTTGAATTCTAACATAGGTAGTCTCAATTTATTAACAAGCTAGATTTTTCAAGGATTTATTTGTAAGCAAATTGCTTAGAACTCAGAATAGGTTTCTCCATGCTAACCAATGATGGTTAGCAAATTAGATCTGAGGGGGGCATTTAAAAAGAAATGTAATTGGAATATGGTACATGTGCCATGAAAAACAGTGAACAATTATGTTGCAAATAGATGATAGTTCAGTTACAATATGGGCTAGTCTGGGAACTTAACCAGTTTATAACATTGCTTTTCTGTGAAGAAGAAAAAAAAAACACCATCCTGTGGTACAGAAAATAAGGAAATATGGAAGTTCTAGAATCTGTCTTTCTCCTCTTCCTTTTTCAGGAAGTTAGGGGGAAAAGGAGTTTGGGTCAGAAAAAAGGACCTGGTAGAACAGAGAGAGTGGTTTGAGGAGTCTTAGAGAACTGAGTGTTCTGAGGAAATCTAGGGAGTGAATGAGAAAAACTGAAGGGAGGGAAGTACAAGTATAGACATTAGAGTTTGATTGAAAGGCTCAATTCCCATACAACTCTTCAGAGCTCCACTTAGCACCCTTCACCAAGGTGAGACCCTGGGGTCTAACCTGGGATCATTTTCTTTTCTCTCCCTCCCTCAATGCACATTCCCACTAGGGTGGAACATAATAATGTCAGTAATATTTCCCTTTTTGATCCCTAGTCCATTATGAGCACATAGTAAGGTACCAGAAGCATGTCTTTCTCCTTACTCTTTGCTTAGCTGCCTTCCTTTTACATAATAAGAGAGGGATATCATGGATTGAAGAACACTTTTCAGTCACTTGTATCATAAGGATTGGCTGAGCATATCCACAAATCAGCACTTCTCATACTTTCTATCATCAGTCAGTAAGTACCAGAGAAGGAAACTGAGGCAGAGGTGCTTTAGGGACATTTTTCTTTGGCTGATTAGTAACAGAACTAGAACAAAACCCCATCCAGATGTAGTCTGAATCTACCACTGGCATTCATTCAAACTAATGTAATGTTGTGAACCAATGCACAGGTTGAGAATAGTGCTTGAAACTAAACACATGCCCACTTAGTTCCCTTTTCTCTAAAAATAAGCTCTCTTTATAGGACTGAGCTTTTATTGATGTACATCTGTACCTTTCTCTTTTTTTATTTGAGAGAAAAGCACATGAAAACAAGCAACATAAAATGTGTAATGAATGAATGTAAAAACATTTGTTCAAAGCTTAAGTATAGAGTAGTAGGAACACAAACTTGAGGAGCATTAACAAAAGTGTGTAACATTAGGCTCTTCTGCTACACTGTGTAGAGATAATGTATCAGAGGCCAGCTGTAAGTCAGACACAGTGTAGCAGAAAAGCCCAATGTTATAGACTTTTGTTAATGCTTTTTTCCAGTGATAAAATCACATGTTTGATCTTTGCCTGTCACTCAAGCTTTTTGAGGGCAGAAACCTTTGTTTTTGTCTGTTTATCCCTAATAATCAATAGTAGTTAGATTAGTTATAGTTATGGCAATAAAGAGAAGCTCAGAAAGATCATGGAGTTTATAGGTACTTTGGGCTACCATAAAACAGTAGATGGAACAGTTTTATTATAGTAGATAGAGTGCTGAGTTTGAAGTTTGGAAGACATCTTCCTAAGTGAAAAATCTGGCCCCAGACTTATTAGCTCTATGACCTTGGCAAGTCATTCACTCTGCCTCAATCCCTCATTTGTAAAATGAGCTGGAGAAGAAAATGGCAATCCATTCCAGTAACTTTACCAAGAAAACTCCAAATGGGTTCATAAAGAATTGGCCATAACTGAACTGATTAAAAAACAACAAAAACAAAATAATAGTTGCTTAATAGAAGCTTTTTGAATGAGTGTATTATTTTCACCTGAGCCACATTATTAAAAAAAAATGCATGTTGGGAAGAAATTTTTTTTCCTGGGGCTATTTCTACCAAGAACTTTTGCTCTAGCTTACCTAAGAACTAGATCTTTTTATATTTATTAAAAAAGTTTTTTTTAGAGGTGCTGTGCTATTGTTTTCTTTTTTTCTGGTTATGCATGTACATTAATTTTTTAAAATGAAAATTCTTTTTTTAAGGGGAATATTTTTTTATTAATACTTTTTATTTGCAAAACATATGTATGGGTAATTCCTAAACATTAACCCTTACAAAGCTTTCTGTTACAAATTTTTCCCCCCTACTCCCCACCCCTCCCCTAGATGGCAGGATATCCACTACATGATAATTATGTTAGAATACTTAAATCGAATATATGTATAGTTATTGCCACACATCATTTTTTTTTGTTCAGGAGAAATTGTATCTATAAGAAAGAATAATCCGATAAAGGAAATACAATGCAAGCAAACATCAATAGAGAACATGAAAATGTTATGTTGTGGTTCACATTTCACATCCCTCTCTCTGGGTATATATGGCCTTCTTCACTGAACAATTGGAATTGGTTTGAAGCATTTCATTGTTGAAGAGAGTCACGTCCATTAGAACTGATCCTCATATAGTACTGTTGTTGCTGTGTACAACGATCTCCTGGTTCTGCTCATCTCACTCCGCATCAGTTCATGCAAATCTCTCCAGGCCTCTCTGAAATCGTCCTGCTGGTCGTTTCTTACAGAGCAATAATATTCCATAACATTCATATACCATAATTTATTCAGCCACTCTCCAATTGATGGGCATCCACTCAGTTTCCAGTTTCTAGCCACCACAAAAAGAGCTGCCACAAACATTCTTGCACATGTGGGGCCCTTTCCTTCTTTTATGATAAAATGCAAATTCTTTATGAGATATGTTGGAGGGAAAAATCAGAACAAAAGATAAAAATCATGCGAGAAAAAAAACAAAAAAAAAAGGAAAAAAATGAACATAGCATGTGTTGATTTACACTCAATCTCTATAGTTCTCTTTCTGGATGCAGATGGCATTTTCCATCCAAAGTTTATTGGGATTGTCTTGGATCACTGAACTGCTGAGAAGAACTAAGTCTTTCATAGTTGATTATTGACCAATCTTGCTGTTACTATATACAATGTATTCCTGGTTCTGTTTGTTCCACTCAGCAGCAGTTCATATAAATCTTTCCAGGCCTTTCTAAAATCAGCTTGTTCCTCATTTTTTATAAACAATAATTTTCATTACTTTCATATAACACAACTTATTCAGCCATTCTCCAATTGATGGGCATCTACTTGTTTTCTAATTCTTTGCCACCACAAAAGAAGCTGTTGCATTTTTGCACATATGGGTCTATTTTCTCCTTTATGATTTCTTTGGGATACAGACCCAGTAGGTGCACTGTTGGATCAAAGGGTTTGCATAGTTTTAGAGCTCTTTGGGAATAGTAGAATTAGAGTTCTTAAGCTAGGTTTCATGGATCTCTAATAGGTCTATGGATAGATATTAGGGAATTCATTAACCTAGATGGGAAAAACAAATCTTTATTCAATATAGTTTTTTCTTTTGTAATTCTCTTGATTTTTTTTATGCATTTAAAAGCATGATTCTGAGAAGGGTACATAATTTTTGCCAGATTGCCAAAGGTTTCTATGATACTAAAATTTTTTTAAAAGCTGTCTAGAGCTAGAGAGTTGGTTCCAAAAGATGAGAATTTCAGAGTTTGAGATGACCTAGTCCAACTCTCTCAGTTTATACATAAGATATCTAATACCTAGACAGATTAAGCGATAAGTTAATTTATTCAAACAAGGTTATTAAGGAGCAGAGAGCAAAGTCAGAATTTGAAACTTCCTTCTCTGACTCCAAACATAGGGGTCTTCCATTGTGTAACAACTTCTAGGAAGGCTTAAGCATTGTCATTCTGAGTCATATCCATGAGTCCATCCAGACTAGTATTCCTAGTCACTTTGAGTATTTAGAACTTAGTCCCTCAATGAGTCCCAACTTCTCATTTTACAGATTATTTTTATTATTCTAGAGCACTTGGGTGATGGCCCAGTTGCCCATGGCCTCAACCCAAGTCTTCTGCCTCCAAACGTACCCCATCACTCATCATTATCTGTAGTTAAATTCTTATAATGGTACCAATGGCTAGATTCCATTTGTTAAGTCTCTTAGAATTAATATTTCTACCCAATAAGCTCCAAAATGAAAATATTCCAGCTTCAGTACTGTTTGTATAGTAGAAAGTTAGTAAAAGTTTAATTGAGTTGGATTTTTAAAAATGGTTGGAGATGGAAAGGGAAAGCTCTCTGAAGCTCTCCTTAATAAAAGTATGATTCAACTTGGTATCATTTTCTGATCTATTTTGTTAATGACATTTGTTTCTTTATTCTCCCATTGACAGGCAAGAAGTCCACCAAAAGGTAAGTCTCTTTCTTCAAGGAACATTCTCTATTTAGATGTTTTTTAATTTGCCTTCTCTGATTGGTCCTTGCATTGCTAAGGATGCTTTCCTAACTATAGCTGAGATGACCATTCGTGCTTATCACAAAAGGTACATGCTTCTGGTCCAACTGAAGGTAGCAGGTAGGATTGACAAGTATGTCATTGGTGTTTATGGAGCATATGTCATATGTATTTATGTAACAAAACACAAAGAACAAAAATCCCTAAAACTCATTTGTTTATGGCAAGGATATGTTTGTATGATGTATCCTGTTTAAATCTGAGACCCTTTCTAGACTGTCTAAGATTTCCCTTTGAAGAAGACAGTTCTAGAGAGTTATTTTTGCTTTCCTTGAAAAAAGAAGAATGCTCAAACTTAGGATCATGTAAATATTAACTTTAATTTAACATTAAAAATTCATTCACAAGAGGGATTGCTAAATTGCCTTTCTTTAGGTTTCAGGGTACTGGATAAAATCTTTTGTTTCTTGAGATTTTAGAAAGAAACATGTTAGGTAAAAAGAATTGTTGAGATGAGAATTCAGAGGTGTCCTAACTGGTCACAGAGAGTATTCCAGATCTCTGGGAAATCTAGGACTGAGGCTAGATCACAAAAGGGCAATTTTTGTCTCTTAGTAAATACTGCTTGCTTGGGTAGATGGTTTCTCTTCCCTCCCCCTCTCCCCACCTTATTTCCCTCCCACCATCTTTGTGGGTCATGTGGGAATGGCAGGGCTTGAAATTGATAACATCTACAGATTTGTTTCCTGGCCACACCCAATGTGTGAAAGATTTGCCTGGTACCAGGGGGCAAACTACCACCTGCAAAAGCCCCAGCTACTGAAATTGCTTCTAAATGAAAGCAATTCAATTACTTAAGATTTATTCATTTCCCTTGAAGAAAAAATGCACATGCAGTCAGGAAATATAAATGTATCAGTATTCAATCAAAATAAAAATGTGATAGAATTGTAAATTCCAGAAAGCCAACTAATCCTGATACCACAATTCTGGGATTATCATAGTAAGCTATGGCAGGTGGCATGATTAGAACTAGAACCCTGATCTTGAAATCAGGAAGAACCAAGTTTAAATCCTACCTCTTACATTAATGTGAACTGTATGACATAAATCAATCAATCAAAAATACTTATTTATTAAGGCCCTACTATCTGCCAGGCACTGTGCAAAAAAAAAAAAGATGCAAAAAGAGGCAAAAATAGTCCCTGCCTTCAATGTCTCTAAGTCTCCCCCAATTCCTTAATAGTTTATTGGGCTTTTGATGGAGAAGTCTATTGGGAGTTAGACTTCACACTTAGGAAATTGTAAACTCCTAAAAAATTATTTTGTATTAGATTCTGTGCATTTTGTAGCTCCTAATTTGAATCAATGTTGTACTCTCACATCCTAGACAGTCAGTTTTTGAAGTTTACACATAGACTGTTTTTTGTTGTTGTTGTTGTTGTTGTTTTTATATCCCTAGAATCTGTAACCAAACAAGTCCTTAGTAAAGACTTATTGAATTGAATTGAAATTGATACACTAAGCTGTATGGTCCATTGATTCAATCAATGTTTGCTGATTGGGTATCCAATCTATGTTACCATTACTTGAGTATTGACAATGCAAAGCATTGGGATAAGTACAGTAGGAAATACAAAGAAGTATAAGACTTGTCCTTTTCTCCATCTTATTAGGGAGATATTTGTGGAAGAAAAAATAATAACAATACTAAGAAACCAGGGAATTCTAGAGTGAGGAAACTCTATTGATGAGGATTGGTTGGCACCTTCTTTATAAGTACAAGTCTTCAAAAATTGGCTTAGGCATGGAGATGCTAGATGAGTTGCCCAAAGTCATACAGCCAGTGTGTGGTCAAAGATAGAACTTGAATAAGATAATATCTATAAAGTGCTTCACAAATATTATAATATTATAGAAATATTAGCTACTTTTATTTTCATTTGTCATTATATTGGGTTGGGTATTTCTGACTTCAAGGCCAGGGTTCATCTACTCTATAACTCAATACTCTTACAATGTTAAATAAAGATGTCAAAATGGAAAACTAATTAGTAACTCTTCAAGGAGTGAAGAAAAAAACATTTTTCAGCTTGAATTGGACAAAAGCTGGATAGCTGACTAAGGGAGAGGAATAGTAACCGCACCAAAATTGCACAGATTCCAATGAGGCTTGATGACCTACAGGGACTTTTGGGGTTCTTCTCAGAGGAAGCAGGGGAAATCAGGAAGAAGAAGAAATCAGTGAGAGTCAAAACCAACAGTGGTGGGTTTGGTCACAAAAACCTACTTTGACTTGGATTTGTAATAGAATTGATTTGAGATGGTGATAGATTTAGTTTCATGAAATAGATAACAGTTTTTCTTGAGGTAGAATTCCTGGAAAGGTCAAAGGGGAACCAATATAGCAAGTCTTGAGGCCACAGTCAAACCAGGACCCAGGTTCCCAGACCTTGCATTCATTGTGAACTTGAGCTGTTCAAGATCAGCTGTAAACATGCTTGCTTGCCAGTCTAAAGATTAAAGCTCTCAGAGAAGAAAAAAACACAAAACATAAAACCCCAGGTTTCAGCAACATCCTCATCTGATGTTGGGCATTGTGTCTTCCTGTGTGTCTTGTCTCTTGGGTTATCATTTGCCTGGGTAATATAGAGAAACCCAACTGGAAACCTAGTGAGGTAGTAAATAGAATTTGTTCACATTCGAGTCAAAATAGACCAAGGGTAAAACCACAAATGCCCAGGAAGTCAAAGAGTTTGAATAGACATCATCCAGCCAATAGAGGTGAAAGGAAGCTTGGTGACATTCAGCTCACAACCCTTGATATTATCAGAAATTAATTAAGTTCATGTGGAACTATGAGTGAAGTTTTCTGAACACTGGCTGAGTAGCATTATTTTACATTTATTTGTTCTCCAAGTGTGCCCTATTTCCTCCACCCAACCTTTTTTCTGGAGCATTGAACAATCATTTCAGTTTTTGGGGAAAAACAATAAAGTTTTTGAGTTCAGAGGTCACAATAAAGTTCAGAGATCATCTAATAGAAATTGTAGAAAGAGGTCTTGGAGATCTCAGTTTGAGTCCTAGCTTGACTTCTCACTAATGGTGAGATCCCATAAAATACAATGAACCTTTTAAGACTCACTTGCTTTGCCTGGGACTTTTCCACTCAATTTATGCTTTCCTTCTTGGAACAGCCTCCCAATGCTTCTCCATCTATTAAAAAATCTACCTAGTTTACATCCTTCCACCTTTTTTATGAACTCTTCCCTGAATATTTCTGCCCAAAGTTCTTTGAATTTCAATGGTACTTTGTATTTGTTCTACTCATCTGCCACTTTTGCATTTCTTTAGCATCATTATTATTTTTCTTGCACAGATATCTAGTTCTCCAACCAGATGGATGGTAAGCTTTTTGAAGAGAGGGACAAGTCTTACACTTCTTTATCTTTTCCACCACACCTATCACAATGCCTTGCATTGTCATTTCTCAAGAGATAGTAACTAAGACTGGAAAGCCAATCAGCAAGCATTGATTACTAAACATTGATTGAATACATAGCTTAACATATCAGTTTCAGTTCAATTCAATAAACTCTTATTACAAACTTGCTCTATTCCATATGCTAGAGATATAAAAACCAAAATAGTCATGTAAAATTTTTATATACCCTGTATCAATGAAATTACAAGTTCCTTCCTCTTATTCCTAGCTAAGTCCTTATTCTTATTCTCAATACTTCCCTCTTAGGGCTGTTGTGAATCTCAAAAAAGAAAATATGTATAAAGAATCTGCAAACTTTAAAACATTTATATGCTGGATGTCAACATAAATGAAGTAGCTTGCTGTAGGGCATAGAGAGATTTGAGAGGCAGGAAGAGCTGAGAGCAGTTCCTCTGACATATACTGGCTAAGAGACAAAGGCAAGCTGCCTCAATCCTTCAGATTTCCCTTGATTCTACAAGAGTAGACGTTGCAGAGAACTTGCTGGTCTGCTTTGGCAGAGGGTTTCCACACTGGGAAGTTCCCTATCCCAACCCAAACACAGGTCCACACTGGGAGTTCCCTATCCCAACCCAAACACAGGTCCAGTCCAAAATAGAAATTCTCTGTAGTATATTTTATAGGATTTATATGAAAGATCCTAGGGATATTTAATCTCATGTTTAATTCACAATCTCCTCATTTTTCTTTGGCAGGCCTGACATATACTAAATTGCTACTTATTAGAGAAAAAATTGAAGAACCATCAGACCCTTTAACCAACTTTGTGAAAAAGGACTAGAAGTTTTGGATTGAATTGTCTGCGTTGGAAGACGATATTGGTGGTGTTTTTCTCCATATCAATGAATCATCCCCACTGTGTCCATTTTGATGTATACTATTTTCTTTGGTTACTATCTACAGCCAAGGCTCATAGATTTGTTACCTTGTGTATTTTTATGTCTATGCATTTATCAAAAAATCATTTTGGATTTCAAGAAAAAAAGATTATTTTGAAAAATAAAGACATGCAACTATGGTCCAATGCCAATTTTGTTTTGCAGATTGAATAAAATTCTGTTCTATAGCAGGTCTCATCTGATTATAGATTTGATACATGGTAATGGACATTTTACTGGATAAAGATTCCAAAGACATGAGCTTTGGTTCCATTTAAGAAACTTGCTTTGAGCGAGTCATTTAGTATTGTTTAATCTCAGTTTACTCATCTGTGAAATTGACATAATTACATTTATAATGAGAGGCAGAATCATGTGGTGGTTAGGAGGCAAGCTTTGGAGTAAAGAAGACCTGCCTCTGACATGTTCTGGCTGTGTGACCATAGGCAAACCATTTTTTTCTTCAATATCCAGGGCCTTTTCCTAAGAGAGTAGTTTGCAGAAGAGTTGAAGGGAATTCACACACTAGGAGTTTCCCATGTTGATAACTAGACCTAAGCATATTGAGTGTAGAATTCTCCCAGTGGGAAAATTTCCTCAAGAATGGACATAAGTAACTCTTCTGTTTCTTAAAGTCTTACAAAGTTGCTCAAGGCACTGAAGTGACTTGTAAATCACAAAGATTTACAATGTAAGAAAAATGCCTATAAATCTTCAAAGTACTACAAATGTGAGTTACAATTACTTGGTATTGTCTACAAGTCATGTTCTTCATACACACCATGTTTTATGATTTCTTTCTCACCAACTGATATATGGATATTAGCTTTATCCTATAATACTACTGATGCAATGGGTTTTAACTGAAATTCACAAACACCATTGGCCATGGAAATTTGATTTAAAAAAATTGTCTTCTGCTCCCCTCCCTCTTTACTACTGCTACCTGCTCCCTCAACCAATCATTCTCATTCCTTTGTAATTCCCTTTATAAGTAAACTAACCACAGCAAAATGATGCTCTCCAAAACCAATGTAACAAGAAGAATTTTTTCTCTTAGACTTTCTTTATTCTTCTATAAGATCTGCTTTGATTTAAATCCTTGGGCATGTGGACCAGTGTTGAATTTCATGATTAGACTATGTTGTCAATTAAAAAACAAAGTTTATCATTAGTAAGTCTCTACAAGAGGGAGGGTAATAAGTGTATTGGGAAAGAATACACAAAAATTTTGTTGGAAAATGATAAAAATTTAAAGTAAAAATTACTAAAAGTTTTAAGGGAAACCAAGCTTCTTTTGATTATCATGTAGAAGTACTGAAAGCAATGGAAAAAGATACTTTGGTCATGTTATTTTCTCTATCTGGAATGTCCTCTCAATTTTTTCCAGTTTATGGTCTATGTCAAGTCCCCCATCTCATCTAAATAAATTTCCCTGCCTGTTTTAGCTCTTCCTGATCTCTAATGGCTTTATAGATTCTGACACATAAATTGTGTCATTGAAATTGTTATAGTTGTTTCATATATGGAAGCCTTGTCTCCCTAAATAGGTTGTTGAGGGTAGGGACCATTTCTTATCCTCTCTTCCCACCCCCAGCTCTACTGCTTAAGTGATAGGCATTCAATAAACACTTGTTCAATTGGAAGATAGAGAGGATCACAGGAGACTTGCATAATTTACATAAAAGTTTTTTAAAGTGCATAACAAAATTAATGCAATTAGAATGAGAAAGGAAATAGTTTCATGGGAGTAAATCTTGGTGGCAATTTATCAGATATTCAAGACACATTGGGGAATTGGTAAATGTACATACACCTATATTATAAATTCCCAATATATCTTGAATATCAGAGAATATATGTGTAAATATATGTATATATGTGTGTGTGTGTGTGTCTATATAGCACTTATTTCTCAATAGGTCAAAAGAACAAAGAAGGCAGTTCTCAAAATAAGGAAGGTATATTATAACAACATGAAAAAATGTTCTGAATTACTACTAATAAAAATAAATGCAAATTGAAGCAACTCTAAAGTCCTATCTCACATCCATCAAATTAATAAAGATGAAAAAAATGGAAAATGACAATTTTTGAGGATGTTTGGGAGGAAGACACTTTATTGAACTGTGGGTGAAAAAGTGAAGTAGTTCAACCAATCTGGAAAGTAGTTGAATTTCACCATAAAAGTTATTAAATTGCACATGGACAATGATATCACTATTAGGCGTATACCCTAAAGAGATCAAAGATAGAGAGAAAGGAATCGTATATACAAAAATATAACAGCCTTCTCTGTTGTGTCAATGACTTGCAAATAAAATGGGTGCCCATCAATTGGTGAATGGCTCAACAAGTTATGGTATAGACAGGTGACAGCTAGGTGATGCAGTAAATAAAATTCTGTACTTAGAGGCTAGAAAACCTGAGTTCAAATTTCATATCATTCATTAGCTGGGTAATCTAGACACTTTACTTCTTCTCAACCTCTGTAGCCTCTTTCTAAAATGAAGGTTTTCCTAACAGCTACCTTAAAGATTTGCTGTGAGGATCAAATGCTATAATGTAATGCTAAATTTGAAGTCCTGAAAGCATTTATACATACATATATATGCATACACACATACATATATATGTATATAGGTAATTTTTATTATTAATAGAATGGAATGGAATATCATTGCTCTGTAAAAAATGACAATTTTAGAGAAACCTAGAAAGAGTTGTATGAGCTTATGCCGAAAAAAAGTAAGCAGAATTAGAACTATTTCTATTATGATTACATTGTAAAGGAAAGAACTGTGAAAGACTTAACTCTGACCAAAATAATGACAAATCAAGAACTTACATTATTATGATGAATAATAATTCCCACCTCTTGCAGAGAGATGATGAATGAGACATACATTTTCTGTCTGTATTTGGTTTGGATAACTATTCTCATTTGTTATAAGGGAAAGCTTGTATTATTTGCTTTGGTGGGAGGGACAATTGGGAGGAATGGGAAAGTATAGTGATACTGAAAAAGGAAGAAAAAATTTAAAAAGAGTCAATGAATCATTAAAAAAACCTCAAGAGAACATAAGGAAGTTCAGATAAGTTGCCATGTTAAATTTAAAATATTCAAAAATAAAATTGTACCCAGAGTGGGAATTCATGGTTTCCTCTTTTTTTTTCTGTTCTTCTTTGTACAGGGAGAAGCTTATTTTTATTGATATTTGACAAGTTCAGAACAATAAAAAATTAAGTATTAAGAAATTTTTTGAAATTACATAACAAAAGACATATTCAGTTATAAGTTTTTGAAAGCTTATCAGTTTACAGAGCAGGCCCTCCTTCACCACTGTATTTTGTAGTTTGATATGATGATAAAACTCAAGGTCAGAGACTGTGCAAATATTAATTTGGTGATAAGAGCTGGACTAATGTCAAAGAAACAAAACCAAACATAAATCTTAAAAATGCCTCCCTGACTCATAATGCAGTCCAAATTTTGGAGTTCGCATAAAGGTCTTCATTTTTCATAGCAACCAATCACTTACATAGAGACATTTTAGGAGGGAATATCTTCTTTTTCTCTGTGTTGCAGATATATGCCCTTAATAGTCCTCCTCCCATCCCCACCCCCCCATTAAAAGGTAAGCTCCTTGTAGAAAGGGATTGTTTCTTTCACTGAATTTGTTAAAACCACTGCCTACTATAAAAAAGGTTTAGTAAATGCTTCTTGATTGGTAGATTTTCATTATAAAGAGTTCTCTTCAGAGTTTTTTTTAGAAGCTCAGAATTTTAGTCACTTAAGAGGTGGCCGATTTTTATAGCCTCTCCCCCTCCCTAGAGCACAGTAGACCAGAATGTGGCCCCAAATAGATTAAAATGTAAGTCCTCTCTGATTTTAATGTGGTGTGTATGTGTGTGTGTGTGTAAGACACAGAGACAGAAGGAGACAGAGAGAGACAGAGTGAGAGAGACAGACAGAAGGAGGGAGGGAATGAGAGAGAGAGAGAGCGAGACAGACAGACAGGGACAGACAGAGAAAAGAGAGACAGAGAGAAAAGAGTGAGAGGAGAGACAGACAGACAGACAGAGACAGAGAGAGACAGAGACAGAGAGATAGAGTGAGAGAGACAGATAGAAGGAGGGAGAGAATGAGAGCGAGAGACAGAAAGAGACAGAAACAATGAGAGACAAAGAGGCAGAGAGACAGAGACAGAGATAAAGGAAGAGACAGAAACAGAGAGACAGAGAGTGTTTAAACCCACACAGACTCCATGCATGCACACACACACACGTGTGATTTTCTAAGTCAAGATACAGCCCACAGGGATCCTTAGATATGGTTCAGTGGTCATTTCTACTTGAGCTTAGCTGTGCTGATGTATTGACACAAGCACCACTCAAGGAGTTAGCAGACATAGATTCTAGTCTTAGTGTTGTTGATGGACAAGTAATTGAACTTCTCAGAGTAATAGTTTCCACTTTTGGAAAATGGGGCTGATAATTAACATCTTGCTTACCTTTACAGTTGGTATGAGGATTAAATGAGATAATAGTTAAATATATAAATTGTTGCTTGTATCACTTTCTCAACTTGAAAGTATTATAGAAGTAATAGGTATTTTCATTAACCCTCAAGGAACTCTGTGAAAACACATTGAAAATTCTATCTGAAGTTTATCATTTTTGCAGAAATATTTAATTGCTTAGCTTTTTGTAGTACTAGCCCTTCAAAAACAAGGAATGATAGGAGAATCACTTAAGAAACTGAAGAAACCACTCATAAATATGCCCCATGGCAGAGCAAATAATGAAGATCTATACCTTTGTTTTCTTTGGAATGGATAACTATTTCAGTTTTTTGCTTTTCTTTGGCAAGAGGGAACCAGCCATATCACAGATGGCTGTTGTCATATCTCCTTCCCAAAGGTGAATTAGATGCGGCTTTTACAAGTGACTCATTATATGAGATGTGGCTATAAATCAGTGGGTTTAATCTTTTGCATATGTGGCTTATAGAATCCCACAAATTTATCTTAATCCATAAATTACGTTGTGTTTTCCAAATTGTAGTCATTTATATAGAATTGTACTCATGGATGATGGTTAAGATCATAATTCCTAACAAAGTCCAGTACTATATACACTATGCCATATAACAATATATATTATCCATGCTATTCTGTCATATGTATATATACACACATATATACATGTATGTGCATATAATGTTAAAGAATGTTAAAGGGTCCCCTGAACTTGTTTTTTTTGAGTAGCTATATTTTCCAGAAATAAAGGGCCCTGAGTATGCAGGAAGTCCTAAATGTGTCAAGGACAAGGGAAGCACCTTGATCTAACATAACTTATTGTTTGCATCCCAAACCGAACTCCCTTTGTGTCCTTGGTAGTCAATACCAATCAATCTGCAGTAGGCTGGGAAATTGCTTGTACACTTGTGGATTAAGCAGACCATCATATATTCATGATCTCAAGGGAACAATTCTCTCTTTTTTCTCTTTTTAAAAATTTATTTTAATTTTTAAAAATTTTATTAAAGCTTTTTATTTGCAAAACATATGTATGGGTAATTTTTCAAAGCTTTCTATTGCAAATTTCCCCACTCCTCCCCTAGATGGCAGGGAAGTCTACTACATGTTAATTATGTTAAAATACTTGACAAATCGAATGTGTATATATATTTTTACGGTTATCTTGCTGTGCAAGAAAAGTTGGATCTACAAGAAAAAAAGATCTGAGAAGGGAAACATAATGCAAGCCAACATCAATAGAGAGCATGAAAATATTATGTTGTGGTCTACATCAAGGGAACAATTCTCAAGGGAAAAGAATCCTCATTTGCCATCACCTAGCTCCTCCCCTTCCGGAGGGGTTTTGTCCTTTTCTTATCTTTACTATACTTTTCTCTCTCCCTAGCCACGTCCCTTTTACATGGAGATTTGTGCTTTGTCCTCCTTCCTTTGTTTTACTATCATAAATATGCAAACTTCTGTATGCATTAAGAACTGTTCGGTTCTGCATATACCTTCATTTCTCTTGTACTTTTCATCTCTCTAGTTTTTATATCTAGCATATCTCAATATACTAGATCTAATCTTATTGGTGGGGAACATATTTCTCTCTATGCAATATTTTAGTTCCTAAGTCTCCACAAATGCATTGCCACTTAAACAAACTAGCCACTAACAATGATGATACTTTTAAATTTTAATTATAACTATTCATTTACTTATCAAAAAATCCTAAATCCAAATGGCACAGGTACTCATATATTAAAGAAAATGAAAAAAATTATAAATATATCACAATCCACACAGTAACTCAGATCACAATCTCTTGCTCCTCAACCTGGTTTCTAAGGAGAAAGAGTTGACACATAATTACAGAAATCTGTCAGGAAAGCACACAAAATTTGTGTGATCAGGATAAATTACAAGTAAAGGCTGAAGATTTTGATAACATTAATCTAAGCAGCAACAATTGTATCACATCTCCATTTCTCTGCTAACTGTTCTCCCTTTGATCTTCACATCTTCTAGGAAATTCTAATTATCTTCTGTAGGTTAATCATGAAATATTTACAACCTTTCAACTAATATTATTGTTTAACTTATTGTTAAAATTACATTGAGAAAGCATTACACTCTTGATTCAACTAACTGTTCTCTTCACTTAACTGTACAATTTATCAGGATAGAGCTCGTCATAACACAAAGCTAGATTGCTATTCAAAATGATGTATTTTTTCAACTAGCTGATGGCAGATCTGAAACCTAGCCTAAAACACCTGCTAAGAGACTTTCACATCCCTGTTTTTCCCCTCTCAAATGAGAAGGGACAGAAGAGATCAGTAGGTACTTCTAAAAGGCTTCATCTCTTTCAAACTGTAGGTGGCACTAAAAAGCAATAATTTACAACAAAACTTTAATTCCATGAGTTCCCATTTCTCTTCAGCCAATCAAGAATCTCCAAAGCACAGGCTTCTTTTCTTTCTTTTGTAACTCCTATTTCATTACAAATTTCCAACAGAGCTAGCCATTTACATCCTGCTGCTTTTTTTCATCCTCCTTTCTTTGAGTGGTTTAGCTCATAGCCTCCTGGTACTAAATCCTTTTCTACTTCAGAGGCCACAAATCTGTCTTGTGAAACCAATAATCCATGTTTAAATATCCCATAATCTGAAACAGTTGAATGATTTTTTTTTCTTTTTTAAAGTTTTGACATTTTAGCATTTCAAACAGTGATATGATTGGTGGATTTTTTCTATTTCTACTTTCCCCTCATATTCTATCACTTCAAGACAATTTTCTAGGATTATTTCCTACATTATTGTGTCAAGGTTTTTTTTTTGTTTGCAACTTTCTGGCAGTCCAATTATTCTTATTTTTTCTTTTCTTGATTTGCTCTCCAGATCTGTCATTTTTCTTATAAGATGTTTCACATTCTATTTTCTCATTTTTTATAAACTGTTTTGTTATTTTTTGGGTTTTCACAGCTTCACCAACTTCCCCTTGCTCAATTCTAATTTTCATAGAGTTGTTTTCATCTTTGAGACTCTGTACCTCCTTTTCTTTTCTTTTCTTTTCTTTTTTTTGCTTTTTGTGGAGGCAATTGGGGTTAAGTGACTTGCCCAAGGTCACACAGCCAGGAAACGTTAAGTGTCTGAGATCAGATTTGAACTCAGGTCTTCCTGACTTCAGGGCTGGTGCTCTAACCACTGCACCACCTAGCTGCCCCCATGTACCTCCTTTTCTAATTGGTTAGCTTCCCCCCATAATCTTCTAGTTTTTCTTGGATGGTTTTAGTTTTTCCTTAATGTCTGTCATTTGATTTTTGAATTCTTTTTTGAGTACTTCTATAAATTCTCTCTGTGTAGGGAGCATTTCACATTACTCTTTAGGGTAGAAGCTTTTTTTTTTTTTTTAACTAAAGTGTCCTCCTTTGAAGATGAACCCTCATGGTGGGGTTCTTTCTTCTTTACTGGTTCATTTTTTAAAAATAAGAAGTATTAGTGTAATTATCTCCAATTGTGGTGTGGGGGTTTGATGCCTCAAGCTTCCCTTCAGCTCTCCACTCATATCAGGAACCCCAAATCAAGAGCTCCTCTCTCCTACAATTGCCCACAGCCAACAGCATCCCTGCCTTGCTGCTTCTGCACTCACCAGGTCCTGGTTCCTTCTTGCCCAGGGTCTTGTGCCAGCAGCACAACTAGGTCTGAAATTCCCTCAGTCTTCTCTAACTCAAACCCAGACTAGACAAACAGTCCAGAAGGTGAAAGTCTTTGTGGTTCCTGCTGAAGCTCCAGCCACACTCAGCTAGCCCTAGGGGTCCTGCAGAGCTAGCTCAAAGGTGTTTGCACTTCACATTGATTAGTTAATTCATAGCCTGGGGTCTTTCTTCAGATCTTCTTGGGTTTTATCTGGAGGACCCGGATTCTGCCCCAAATCTTCTTGATTTTTTACCAGTCTATGGAAGCCCTGAGGCTGGAATGTGTTCTATTTCTGGGGGAAATTGAGAGAGTTAGAAATTTACCAATCTATTTCACTATCTTCCCAGAATACTCCCCTCACATTTGTTAAATCTGATCAAAATTTACACTTAGAAAAGCTCCAGGAAATCTTCACATAGGTGGTCTGCAGACAGGTCCCTCTCAGCCACAAAGATTCATTTCAATATTCTAGTTTCTTTTCCTTCCCACGTTTAGAATAGTTCTGTCAATTTTCTGTTGTCCTTCTAGTTCTGAAACCTGTACTGAAGCTGACCTGAACCATGCTCTTCATTGACAAAAAGAACATGACTGAATTATTTCTTCAAACCCTCACAGAAAAAAGTTAAGGATTCTGAGAGTAGAGGTAAGGTTAGAGTAAATTCAAGGCATGTTGGATGGATCTGTGCAAAAGCAACCCATCAATTAATCAATCACCAAGCATTTATTAAGTGACTACTGTATTCCAGGCACTGGAAAACAAAAGCATAATGGCCTTTATCCTTAAGGAGTTTACATATTAATGGAGAAGACACACACATACATAAATATAAATACATATACCAGACTGTACAAATCAGATACAATGATTGGAGAACTAGGAAAGACTTCTTAGTCTTTCCCAGAACAGAAAAGGAAATCAGGAATTCCTGGAGGTAAACATGCGGAGGAAGAGCTTTCCAAGCATTAGAAACAGTTTGTATAAAGACATGGAGATGGATGGAGCATCTTGTGTGAGGGACAGCAACTGGGGCAGTGTGGCTGAACCATAGAATATATCAGGAAATAATTAAGCAAACTAGAAAGGTAGTAAGGGGTAGTAAGGAACTTTACAAGCCAAACAGAGGAGTTCATATTTGATTCTACGAGAAACAGGAAGTTAGTTACAGGAGCTCAATGAGTCAGTCAGAAGAAGGTTGGGAAGGGGGAAAGGTGATAATGACAAATGATATTTTGGAACAGTATCTTTGATAGTGAGAGGATATATTGGAGTGGGGAAACATTTGAGGCAGAAAGTTTGGAGAATACTGAAATAATTCAGGTGAAGAACTAGTAACAAGATATAATTGCATTATTGCGTGAGGAGAGAGCAGGGATCTTTTATAAGAGATGTTGTGAAAGCAGGAATATCAACAATTAATGACAGACGGCGTTGATGTTAGTGAAGAGTTCATAATAATTCTAAGATTGCCAATCTAAGTGACTGAAAGAATAATGGTAATTGCTGAGGTGAATCAGAAAATCAATTAGTGAGAAATTAAAGAATTGCTTTGTTTCACTGAAGCCCCAGTTGTGCTTGGATAAAAAAAAAATTGTTACGTATCTGGTCAGCACTGTTTATATGATTTTCTAGCACTTCAGCAGCAAGTATATCCTGGGGTTGGCAGGTGACAGAAGCCACAATAAGAGGGCCAATGACTGAGCTGCAAACTCATCTTTTCACCTACCAAGAAGTATGTCACTTAGCATTACTGAAGAGGATGATGAACTACCTCTCATTGAGTTTTGTCCTTGCCAGTTATAAATGGGTTCATGTTATACTTGCTTCTTGGGAACTCACTTCTGCAAGAGACCAAAAGTGGGATCTCCTTGTTCTCCTCATTCTTTTCCTTCTCTTCCATAGTGAGATATATAAGTAGGTAGGTAGATAGACAGACAATGAACAGACAGATGGGTGGATAGACAAGTAAGGATGGCTAGATTGATAGATAGATAAAAAGATAGACAGAACAGCTTAAAGACAAATGATAAAGTCCAGTGCTCAAAAAATAAATCTGCAGGGAAGATGGTGGTCTTGCATTTAGACATTCCTAATTTTTTTTATTGATCAGAATGTGAACTCTTTGAGACCAGACACCATCTTTGCTTTTCTGTTGGTATCTCCAGAGGTATTCATAGTGCTTGTACACAGTAAGCATTTAATAACTGCTTTTTAGGCATTATGAACTGGATGTCCAGTAGAAATCTTTAACTCAGCATTCCAAAAATTAACTCCACCAATGTCCCTATTACTGTTGAGGGCAACACCATCCTTTCTGTTCTCCAGGCTTTCAAAGGAGGAAATCATTCTTGACACCTCTCTATTTCTCATACTATGTTATTTCTCTTAACCTCAAATATGTTACAAAGGGCCTGTGTATTCATCTCTGCAATACCTCTCGAACATAATCCCTTCCTTTGATACAGTCACTTTCTGTTGCAAGTCCTAAATTACTTCTCTCATGGACTATTGCAATATCTTACTGGGTTGGTCTGCCTCCCACAACCCACTCCAGTCTATTTTCCATTAAGTCCTCAAAGTCATTTTCCTAAAATGCAAATCTGATTATATCATCCCACTACTCAATAATATCTAGTGGTTCCCTATCACCTTCAGAATCAAATACAAAATCTGTTTGGTATTCAAAGCAGTCATGGCCTACTCCCTCCAGAAAGAGAGAGATTGTGGGGAAAAAATGAAACAAATTTCTCTCACAAAGGTCTCATTTCTCAAACATATAGAGAAATGAGCCAAATTTATAAAAACAAGTGTCATTCCCTAATTCATAAACGATCTGAAGATAAGAATAGCTTTCATATAAAGTAATCATAGCTATCTATTGCCATATGAAAAAAATGCTCTGACTCACTATTGATTGTACCTTTTGGCTACTAGGACAGAAAAGAAAAATGATAAAATGTTGAAAAGTATGTGGGAAAAATGAGACATTAATGCACTGATGGTGGAATTGTGAACTGATTCAACTATTCCTTAAAGCAATTTGGAACTATGTGCAAAAGAGTATAAAATAATTTTTTATGGTTTTATAACTATATAAAACTCTTTTGGTCTAGCAATAGCACTACTAGGTCTGTATTCCCAAAAAGATAAAACACATAAAGGAAAAGGAAAAGGAAAAACACATAAAAGGAAAAGGAAAAGGAAAAATATAAAAATATTTATAGAAATTTTTTTAGTGATGACAAAGAATAGAAAATTGGATGTCCATCAATTGGGGAATGGCTGAATAAATTATGGTATCTGATTATGATGTCATACTATTGTGAAATAAGAAATGATGAACAGCATGTTCTCAGAAGAACCTGGAAATAATTCTCTGCACTGATGCAAAGTGAAATGTACTATGTACAAACTAACAGCAATACTGTAAGATGATAAGCTTTGAATGATATAACTATTCTCAGTAATACAGTGATCCAAGACAGATTGAAAAATTTAAGATGAAGAATTTCATCCATACCCAGAAAAAAGAACTGATTGCAGATTGAAGCATACTTTAAAAAAATTTTATTTTTTTCTTGATGATTGTTCTTGTTTTTTGGGGATATTTTCTGGTCTTTTTTTTTCTTTCACAACCTATTATGGAAATGTTTTGTATGATTATACATGCATCATCTATATAGAATTCTTGCATTCTCAATAGGAAGGTGGTGGTAAGAGAGGGAGGAAATGAAAGGATCTGGGACTCAGTATTAAAAATATGTTTGAAATTGTTTTTACATGTAACTGGGTCTAAAAATAAAATACTGAAAAATTAAAAAAATACAAAACTTCCCCTCCCCCAGTCTTTTTACACTTCAAACTCATCCCTTCTTTCACATTTCCCCCATATAAAAGTGCCACTAACATCCTGTCTGCTTCTTGAACAAGAAGCTCTAAAATTTCGCAGCTTCCCTGTCTGTTCTTCATGCATAAAATACTATGTCCTTCATTTTCTCTGGCTCCTGTCTATAATCCACTTTCTACAAGAAGTCTTTCCCAACCCCTTTTAATTCTACTGCTTTCCCTCTGTTATTTCCTATTTATTCTATATATAGCTTGCTTTGTATGTATTTGTATGTAGTCTTCCCCCACTCCCACACCCAGTTAGATAGTGAGCTTCTAGGGGGCAGGAACTATCTTTTGCTTTTCTTTGTATATCCAATACTTAACACATTTCCTGGAACACAGTAGAAGTTTAAAAAATACTTTTTGGCTGACAATAAATGTTATTTAATTAATTCATTCATTTATTCACTTGTCCAGTCACATAATTAGTATCAGAGTTGGTATTAGAAGTCTAATATTCTGTCTCTTGCTCTTTACCCTGATACTTGTTCCCAACTTATGTCCTGGAAGAAATTATATTCTCCCTCCCTTCTTCTCTTTATTTCTTTCTCCCTCCTTCCATCCTTTCCTCCCTCCCTCTTTCTCAGCTCCTCTCCCTCCCTTTTTCCTTTCCTCCCTCTTTTTCCCTCTCTTTCTTCCTCCCTCTCTCCTTCCCTTTTTCTCTCCCTTCCTCTTCCTCCCTCCTTCCCTCTTCCTTCTTTCCTTTTTCCTTCCCTTTTCTCCCTCCCTACCTCTTTCTCCCTCCCTCTCTCTTTCTCTTTCCCTCCTTCTGTCCCTCTTTCTCATTCCCTTCCTCTTTTCCCTTTCTCCTTCCCTTGCTCCCTTCCTCCTTCTCTTTCCCTCTCACTTTCTCCTTCTTTCTTCCTCTTTCTCCCCTCTCCCCTTCTTCTCCCCTTCTCCTCCCTCTCTACCCCTTTTTTCCCCTTTCCCTCCCTCTCCCTCTCCCTTTCCCTCCACCCTCTCTCTCCTCCTTCTCTTCCTTTCTTTCTCCCTAACTACTCCACTTCTCTAATAATGACTTTGTATTTGAGGTATTTTGATTTCAAATGTTCTTGGATGGCAACTATAAGTGAAATTTCTACTGGGCAAGGCAGCCTTCCTCTTTACTCTTTGGAAGCTGTTGTCTTGGGGGAGAAGAGGGTTAGGAATGTTGTGATCACTCTTCCTGTCTTCTACTTTCTCAGGAAAGGCTTGGAGTTTGTGAATGTTGAAATAATGGGAAACTTATCAAAGTGAGAGTCATGAAGCTTTCACAAAGGAAAAAGGAAAAAAATGTTCTAGTTAAATATGGCTTATGCAAATATCCTTTAAAAAAAGTTAGATCTCATAGGAAAGTACCCCCCCCCCCCTTTTGTCATATTTCCTGCAAGTAAACATGTCAACATTATTCTTAAAGCAGGACTAAGTCAAGGGTGTGGTCAGGAGGCTCATGGGCATGGACTCAAGATTAAGGTGTGAAAGAAAAGGGAGAGAAATGTCAATGGGAGAAGAGACTGGAGAAGGGAGGAGAGAGGGAAAAGAATGTGTAGACTAGTTTTTGAAGATGACTGTAAAAAATAATTCTAGCAATTTGAAAGGTTTCCCTAGAATTGCTGTAGATGGCTAATTTCTTTAGAGGGGATAGGGGGGCAAAGTCACAGAGTGGAAGATGAACTTCAGTAAATAGAATGTTACTCTTGGTTTTCAAGAACACCTGACTTTGAATCTTAGAAGCACTAAATGTGTGACCTTGGCCAAAACACTTAGCATCTCTAAACCTGTTTCCTCATCTGTGAAATGGGCATAATAGTAGTACTTACTTTATAGAATTATGTGGATGAAATGAGATAATGTATATAAAGTTCTTTGCCAACTTAAAAGCTCTCTAAGAATGAATTATTTTTAGTATTTATACCAATGTAGGGCTGAGTTGGCAAACATGGGGCCTGCCTAATGAGACCTGCAACACAACAAAAAATAAAATTATATTATAACATTATATTTTAAAACCAAATCAATGGTTTGCAGGGATTTTCATGGTTCGTTTCCATTTGAATTGACCTCATTGATGATTGTAGCATTTTCATGTTATTTCAAATTTTTTCTCAAATACCTAAAAATGTTCTGGGTTACTTAAGTTTTTTAAGGGGAGATAAAAATTCATTAAGAAAATGAAAAAGTCACTGGTTTGATACTAAAAATTTTGGAATCATGTAGTTTTAAAGCTGGAGGAGGCTTAAAGACCAGTCTATTTCCTATCTCCACTACATTTTACACATGAGGGAACTAAGACAAAAAGGGAAGTGAGCTGCCCATTATTACACTAGATATTAGAGATACAGGATTCAAAGTCAACTCTTCTTGATTCTTGGTCCAATCCTCTTTTGATTACTTAGGGTTCCAGCAGATGAGCACCATGTTGGGTTTTGAGCCCAGGATAGACTTCTATAATTTGTTCCTGAAATTCAAAAAACAGAATGTTTTATTACATAAAAGACATGCTGTAAAGAACTAGGGTGAAAATAGATTACAAGCAGGGATCTGATGGACTTCAAAAAAGACAGTTATTAACTTTTCAATGTGGATAGTTTTACCTTGGAAATAGATGAAACACATAGGGACTTGAATTATTGTTTTGTTTATTGTCATAGTTTAAGAGAGTGGTGAAGAAAATATTAATGATATGGATTAAATTAAACTAATTAATTTCATTATAATCATATAGCATAATTAATTAATTAATTTGATGTTTGCCAGCACACCCTTGAGAAGGAAATATAAAAGTCCTTCCCTCTGACCTTAGGCAGGACTCAAATCTAAGCTATTCCTTTTATCCCTCTTATTGTTGCTTAAATATTTCAGTTACATCCAACTCTTCATGAGCTCAATTTGGGGTTTTCTTGGCAAAGATAACTGGAGTAGTTTGCCAATTTTTTTATTTTACAGATCTTTTATATCAACTCATTTTATAGATGAGGAAACTGAGTCAAAGTAGGTTAGGTGACTTTACCAGGGTCACACAGTTAATATCTGAAGTTGGATTTGAATTCAGGTTCTTTTGACTCTTGTGTTGGTATTGTATCCACGGTTCTACTTAGCTACCCCAATTAATTTCTCACTAACATTCCATCAGGAAGCTAAGTGGTGAAGTGAATAGAATGCCAGCCCTGGAATTAGGAAATTTAATCTTCCTTAGTGGTCTAAGATACTTACTGGTTATGTGACTCTGAGCCTGTTTGCTCAATTTCCTCATCTGTAAAATGAGGTGGAGAAGAAGGAAAGGGTAAACCACTCCAATATCTTTGCCAAGAAAACCCCAAATGGTGTAAGAGAATTGGACATAACTGAACAACACATCTTCAATCTCTCCCTATGTACCAATAGATACACACATATTTAAATCTCTCAATCTTTTCCCTTATCTGTCTAACCCTATTAGCTCTTGTCTTTTATCTCTCATCTCTTTTGTCTCTAAATTCCCTTAAAAGGTCATCTACAATAGATACCTTCTGTTCCTCTGACTCTATTCTGAATTCTCTGCCTTCTTTGCTAACATCATGATTCAATAGAAACCTCTCTAAAGTTACCGATAATCTCCCATTTGCCAAATCAAATGACCTTTTTTTTTCAGTCTTCCTCTTTCTTGACTCTCCCTGCTGATTATTATTTTTGGTACTTTTGTCTTTTGACAGTGCTCTCTCCTAGTTCTCCTTTTATTTGTCTGACCATTCTTTCTCAATTTCCATTGATGGATCTTCATACAAGTCTTCCCCACTAATGATAAATTTCCTCCCAGGTTCTATTCTTCACTCTTTTTTCTTATCCCTTTATATAGTTTTGATTGGTAATCACAACTCTCATAGATCCAGTTATCATCTCAGTGCAGATGATTCTCAGACCAATTTATCTAAGAGTAGCCTCTTTGCTGAACTTCAGTCTTGCATCTCTGTCTCTTTGACACTTTGAAATGGATATCTGAGAGATATATCAAACTCAACATGTTCAAAATTGAACTCCTTATCTTTTTCATCAAACCTTCCCCTCTTCTGTTATCATGAATGGAACCAACATCCTTCCAGGTTTACAGCCAAAGTGTCATCCTTGATCCCCCACTCTCATCCCTGCCCTTATCCCCATCTCCAAACTGTTAACAATGCCTATACTAAGATTTTTCAGCTGTTATTCTTTTCCCTTCTTTTGAAATGAAAAAAGAAAAGAAAAGAAAAACCAAGGCAGTACTATCAGTAATTATTAAGCTTGTAATTTAAAATCATTTAAGTAGAAAAGTCTGGAAGGCACTTGAGTTGAGAAGGCCTGACTCATGGGCTGGAAGACAACAATAGGAATCAATAGGAATGAATAGATAAGATTAATGCACAACAGGATGTGTTGGTAAAAATAAAGGTAAGTTTAGCTTCCTAATGATGATGGAATTTTCAATAAGAACCCAAGCTTGTGAAAAGCAAAAATCCACCTACACTCAGAGACAGACACAGAAAGAAAGAAAGAAAGAAGAAAACAAAGAACAAAGAAGGAAAGGAAGGAAAGAAGGAAGGAAGAAAGGAAAGAAGGAAGGAAGGAACAAAAGAAGGAAGGAAGGAAGGAAGGAAGGAAGGAAGGAAGGAAGGAAGGAAAGAACAAAGGAACAAAGGAAGAAAAAAATAAACTGCTTCTAAACATCCTATTTATTTATTAAAGGGAATGCCTTAGACTATTTGTATTCAGTAGGTTGTGGAGATTTGATATTTTAAGATGGTGGAGAGAGATAAGGCTGGAAAGACCTTGGGAACCTCTGCTTTCTCATTCTATCCAAGTTCTAAACATCAAGCTCAAGTGCAGATCCCAGCTTCAATATTTCAATAGTTTCAAGGCTCAATTCAAGTGCTATATCACCTATACAAGGACAATTCTGACCACCCTTCCCAATGTTAGTTCTGTCTCCACTCCCCGATATTATTGTGTATTTGTTTTCAATATATTTAGCATTTATTTATCTGGGCAATATATTATTATCCAGAAAGAATATAAACTCATCAAATAAAAGAAATGCTTCATTTTTACCTCTGTATCTTTAATGCCTGGCAATTTGTTACTGTTTAATAAATGCTTGTTGAATAAATAAATAAATTGATGAGTTAATTGAGCCTTTTCAATATATTTCTTATTAAATCATATATAAAAGTATATATGCAAAATAGTTTAATATTGTCTATACCTAATAAGGTATAGCTGGGACTTTCCTAAAAGGGATTCCAGAAAAAGCTGTCAATAATCAGGAAAGTAGGGGCCCAAGGTGGAAGTTCCTCCAATGTCAGGATCAGATGGTTTCATAAGTGACTTTTATTAAATATTCAAGAACAACAAATTCCAATATTAAATAAACTGTTTGCAAAAAAAAAAAAAGCAAAAGAAGTCCAACCATTTTCCTTCTATGACACAGATACAATCTGATGCATAAACTAGGAAAGTCAAAATGGAAAAAGAGAACTATAGACAAATATCTTAAGTGAACATAGATGTGAAAATTTTAAATAAAACATAAACAAAGAGGCTAAAACAATATATCACGATGATTATACACTATGAAAAGACAATTTATACTAGAAATTCAGGATTGATAATGTTATTAAAACTATAAACTTATTGACTAAATTAATAACAAAACACCAGAAATCATTAATTATTTCAATAGAAGCTTTTTTGACAAAATACAATACTCATTGTATTTACAATACAATGGAATAATTCAAAATAACTATCGATAGTATAAAATATTTGGGAATATATCTGCCAAGGGAAAGTCAGGATCTATGTGAGCAAAACTACAAAACACTCTCCACACAAATAAAGTCAGATCTAAACAACTGGAAAAACATCAAGTCCTCTTGGATAGGTCAAGCAAATATAATAAAGATGGCAATACTACCTAAACTAATCTATCTATTTAGTGCTATACCAATCAAACTCCCAAGAGATTATTTAACTGAACTAGAAAAAATAACAACAAAATTCATCTGGAAAAACAAAAGGTCAAGAATTTCAAGGGAATTAATGAAAAAAAATGCAAATGAGGGTGGCCTAGCTGCACCAATCTAAAACTATATTATAAAGCAGTGGTCACCAAAACCATTTGGTACTGGATAAGAAATACAGTAGTGGATCAGTGGAATAGGTTAGGTTCACAGGACAAAATACTCAATGACAATAGTAATCTAGTGTTTGATAAACCCAAAGACCCCAGTTTTGGGGATAAAAACTCACTATTTGACAAAAACTGCTGGGATAATTGGAAACTAGTATGGAAGAAATTAGGCATTGACCCACACCTAA
>JAJPUD010002110.1:158272-291207 GCA_023553655.1 Myrmecobius fasciatus | reverse complement strand
TTATGCCTAGATCATGAATCCATTTTGACCTTATCTTGGTATATGGTGTTAGGTGTGGATCAATGCCTAATTTCTTCCATACTAGTTTCCAATTATCCCAGCAGTTTTTGTCAAATAGTGAGTTTTTATCCCCAAAACTGGGGTCTTTGGGTTTATCAAACACTAGATTACTATTTGACCTCAGTTTTCTAATCTGTAAAATAATAATCCTTATGCAGGTTAGCTGAACCCTAAGAGTCCCTTTAAGTGATCTTGTGATCTGGAGAAGTCACTGGCCTTATCTGGATCTCAGCTTCCTTATCTGTAAAATGAGAGAATTGAACCCAGTGACCTCTAGCATCCCTTCTAGGTCACCATCAATTCCTCCAACACAGTTTTGTCCTCTTATGGCTGGAGTCAAGGCAAAAAAAAGAGACTTTTTACTGCAGTTAGGATTACTATTGAGTGCTTTGGTTTTTTAGGCAGGGCTGCTGTGGAAGGTCTGACAGCACTTTAACCTGTTCCCATTCAATGGAAAACTAATACACTGGTGTGGGTGGAACAGTGGCCCCTAACCAGTGAAAAAATTCAGGCCTTATTAGATATAGTACAGGAGCAACTTAACCAAGGACACTTACAACCTTCTCTAAGTCCTTGGAATTCCACTGTATTTGCTGTAAAAAAAAAAGAAATCTGGAAAATGGAGGATGTTGACTGATTTGAGAAAAGTGAATGAACAGATGGAAACTAAGGGAACTCTTCAGCCTGGGTTTCCATCTCCTATTTAATTGCTTAGGGAATGGCCCCTTTGGGTTATAGACATTAAGGATTATTCTATTCTATCCCTCTGGATAAGAAGGATATGAAAAGATTTGCCTTTTCAGTGCCCAGCGTTAATTTAGCTGAGCCTTATAAAAGATTTGAATGGACAGTTTTGCCACAGGGAATGAAAAAATAGCCCTACCATGTGTCAAATGTATGTGGCTGCTGCTCTTCCTTCAGTAAGAAAAGCATTTCCAAAAATTATGCTATTACATTATATGGATGATATCTTGGGGTGTACACCCAAGAAGCAAATGCTATCAGCACGTCTACAAAAGACCATAGAAACACTAAGGAACTCCCATTTGTATATAGCCTAAGAAAAAATTCAAAGGCAAGTTCCTTTTCAATATTTAGGATATGAAGTATATTCCAAGATATTTACAATACAAAAACTTTCTTTAAGAACAGAGAAGTTGAACACCATAAGTGACATTCAGAAATTGATAGGAGATATCCAGTGGATGAGTCCAGTGTTAGGCTTAACTACTTATCAATTACAACCATTGTATGACATTTTAAGGAGAGACACTGCTTTAGATTCACCCTGCCAGCTTACAAAGAAGCCCAAGAGGCTCTGAGAGAGGTTGAACTGGCTTTATCCAATGAAGTTGAAAGAGTCACTCAAAAACCCTTGGAAATATCAGTTTTTGCTACAAAAGAGGCACCTGTACCAGTCCTTCATCAAGGAGAGAGTGTGATGGAGTGGGTGACCTTCCAATTAGATCAAAGCCTTATTCTTTACCTAGTGTTTGTGCCTAGAATCTTATTAAAAGCCATTAAGAGAGTGATACAATTATCTGGGATAAGATCTGACAACATATACATCTTCTACACCAATGCACAAATTAATGTACGCTGTGAAACCATCCCAGAGTGGCAAATTTTATTGGCCACAGCTCCAAATTTTACACAGGGGTCTCCCTTAAAGATAACCTGGTTATTACATAATTGGCCATGGATTTTTGAAGAAAACATTTCTAAGGTTCCTCTTAAAGGACCAACCATCTTTAGAGATGCATCCAAACATAACATTTGTGCTGTATATTCTCCTGACTTAGGTATAAAAAGAGGAGTCAGGACTTCCTTTCATCTACTTAACAGAATGAGTTATATGCAATTATACTAGTTCTTAGGAAGAAAGAAAGAAAGAAAGAAAGAAAGAAAGAAAGAAAGAAAGAAAGAAAAAGAAAGGAAGGAAGGAAGAAATAGAGAGAGAAAAGGGAGGGAGGGAGAAAAGAAAGAAAGAAAGAAAGAAAGAAAGAAAGAAAGAAAGAAAGAAAAAGAAAGAAAGAAAGAAAGAAAGGAAGGAAGGAAGGAAGGAAGGAAGGAAGGAAGGAAGAAAAAAGGAATAAAAGAAAGAAAAAGTAAGAAGGAAAGAAAGAAAAAGTAAGAAGGAAAGAAAGGAAGGAATAGAGAAAGAGAAAGAAAGAAGAAAAAGAAGAAAGAAAAAAAGAGTGAGAAAAGAAGGAAGGGAGGAAAGGAAGAAAGAAGAAGTAAGGGGGGGGAAAGCCAGAAATTGCAATGATCAGGGAAAGGACAAGAGAAAAATGTTCTTTGTTGACTATACATTCTAAAAGAGAAAGGCCGAATCTCTAGTTGGGTAACAATTGCCTTGTTTCCTGTTGAGGGGGATGGCTTAATGCACCTTGTGTTCTAAATAGGCCTCTGCTTCCTTGGTGAGTAAAAACAGAAGTCCTGTGAGTGCACAAACAATGGGCAGGGTTCCCTGAGTGGTTCCAAAATGTGCTTCATCTAATCTCACCACCTTCTTTACATATAATTCTTTCCAAGTTGCAATGGAAACAAGCAGTATGAGCCAGTGACTTGCAGCCTTGGGCTCTTGTCCTTTTGTTGTTATTTAGTCATTTCAGTAGTGTCCATACACTAGCCGGGCTCTTGTTCTAGTCATCACCAACTCCTGCAATGACTGGACCTTCATCAAGTCACTCATCCATCAGTTCCCTTAAAAAATGTGGAGATTGTATTTGATGGTCATTCAAGTCCCCTCTCAGCTATAAATCTTTGAACCTATGAAATATGGAACATCATGATCCAAATAATGTCTTCACCAGTATAAAGCCTAAGTTTTGTCTTTGATTAATGTTATTTCTCAGTATATAACTATACTTTTAAAAAATTTTCATTTTTTCAAGTAAAGACTATATTTGGGGTCAACTATTTTTGACCAATAGGTTATTAAATTACAAAAAATGTTGTCCTACAGCTAGACACAATAAATCTAGATAACAAACCTTTAGTTTTATTTTATTTTATTACTAAAATAATTAATATAATGAAGAGAGATAATTGCTCCTAGAGTAGAGGGTGCTATGGCACAGTAGGCAGAAAATTGGCTTTGAAATCAAGAAGACCAGGGTTCAGGTCCTGTCTCTTACACATAATAGCAATGTGACCTTGGCAAGAGACTTAAACTATTAAACTTCAAATAATTGATTTTCAGCAGGTGTGATTAGCACTGATACAATGTCTAATAAAGAGGGAGAAGGTTGTGAAGGACATTATGTAAATAATACCCATACCTTTGGGAACAGGGATCTTTTATATATTGCCATATAAGTATTTTCCTCTATTTAATCTTGTATTCCTTCTGATTCCTACCATAATTATGTATGTACCCCTTTTCTATTAATACCCTACTTTAGCAAAGTGTCTGGTATATAGGAGGTGCTAAATTACTATTTGTTTCTTTCCCTCCCTTCCTTCCTTCATTCCTTTGTTCATTTCTTCCCTCTTTCCTTCTTCCTTTTCTCTTTCCTTCTTTTTTCTTTCCTTTTCTTTTTGCTTTCTTTCCTCCTTCCTTTCTTTCATGCTTTCTTTCCTCCTTCCTTCCTTCCTTCCTTTCTTCCTTCCTTCTTTCTTTCCTTCCTTTCCTCCTTCCCTCCCTCCTTCCTTCCTTTCCTCCCTCCCTTTCTCCCTCTTTCCCTTCCTCTCTCCTTCCCTCACTCCCTTTCTCCTTCTCTTCCCTCCTTCCTTCCTTTCCTTCCTTTCTTTTTTCCTTCCTTCCTTCATTAAATACAAGTCTTTCTTCTTTGTATCTAAATGGATCTTTGAAATGCAACCCCCAGAACATAAAATGAAATGAAGCAATGCACATCTTATCTCCTAATTTTTTGAAGAATTGAGATATCTATCAGTTCCTGCAACTAAATGATCAATAGATACATGTACATAATAGAAGCCATGTCCAGGGACAAAACGAAGCTAATGACCAGTTCTAGGAGAATCACTTTCCTGCTGTACTTTTGGCCAGCCACCTTTTCCACTTTAAGATTAGTGATTACATCTGGTCAGGGCTAAGAAGCATGGTGAGGCAGAATTATGGTCAGAGGCAACGTTCTTCCCCCCCCCACACACCCACACACATGTTGTAGAACATCAGAACAGCCCCAAAGGCAACCTCATGCATCTTCCCATCAGTCCCCCCAAGAGTAGAATATTGCATGACTCTATGAGTGATCTGTCAGCAAGCTATTTTCTTGCAGAAATATCATAGCTTTCCATCAGTATGTATCATCTTGTGACAGTAGTAGATAATACAAGATATGTAGATAGCTATCTCAATAAAAAAAATGGCAAACAATGAGCGGGAGTCCAGAGAGGAAGATAACTGATTCAGCACATTTAGAGAATAAACAATTCATTCAAGTAAAAGTCCCAAAGGAAGTCTTTCCCTGCCTGGTGATTGTTCAAAGGAAAGCAAATTCCCAGGGTAGCTATTATACCATCGGGCGAGACAATTCTCTCTTATCAGGAGTCAGTATCATAGAATTATTTGAGAATTTAAAAACTAAACTTGATTTGATTGCTTCCAGATAAGTGACTATATAATTCATTGTTTTTCCAGTCTATTTTCTTCATTGCAATGTAATGTTAGTGACATTATTAAAGGTTGTAAATAATTTTCACAAATGGGCTACTATGTGATACTGTTGTCCAGTATTTTTAAGAAAAGAGGAGACATTTTAAAAAATGGAACTTTTAAAAAATGGATGCCTTAGGACCTCCACCATTGTCAAATAGAATAGTATAAAGCATATTAACCAGAGTTCAATGACAGAGAAAAGAGCACTAAAATTAGACTCAGTGAGTTCATAATCTACCTGATGGATATTTCTTGCATGATTTTAGGCAGGTCATTTAACTTCTCTGAAGCCCCAGTTTCTTTACCTGAAAAATGAAGGAATTGGACTAACTGTCAGCCAGGTAGTACAATGAATAGGGCTCTAGGCCTGGAGTCAAAAAATCTGAATTAAGTTTTGTCTCAGACGCTTATTTACTAGTTGTATGGTTTCAAGCAAGCTGTTTGCCTCAGCCTGTAAAAAGGGGATAAAATAGCACCTATCCTCCCAGAGTTGTTGCAGGTCTAAAAGGATAATATTTTTAAAGTGCTTAACACAGTGCCTATAATAGTTGCTCATATACACTGTCAGCTTATTATCATCATCATCATTATTATTATTCCTCTGAGGTCTTCAATAGCTCTAGAGCTACAATCTTATGATCTCCCTAAGCCAAAATCCATTCTTTTTTATGTGTATACATATTTATAGTTATCTTGCTGTACAAGAAAAATTGGATCTATAAGAAAAAAAATCTGAGAAGGAAAACATAATGCAAGCAAAAATCAACAGAGAGCATGAAAATGCTATGTTGTGGTCCAGACTCAGATCCCACTGGCCTCTCCCTGGGTGTAGATGGCTTTCTTCATCACTGAACAACTGGATCTGGTTTGAAATATTTCATTGTTGGAAAGAGTCATGTCCATCAGAACTGATCATCGTATAGTCTTGTTGTTGCCATGTATATTGATCTCCTGGTTCTGCTCATTTCACTTAGCATCAGCTCATGCAAGTCTCTAAATCCATTCTTTTTAAACATTTTTTCCCCTGCTGATGCTGTATCACTCTGAGTCATAGAACACCCTAGTCGCCAAAAAATTGAAATTGCAGACCATTTAAAGAGCAGCAGAGAGAATCTTGATGAGCCTGAAGAGTTTGTATTAGGCGATGAGGGAAGAATTGTCCATACAAAATCTATGCAGTAATTTCCAGAAGATGAGGGATCAGGATAGGGTTCTAGTAGGAGATAGCAAGGAGTTGAGCTTTGATGGAAGTTAGGGATTTTAAAAGTCAGAAGTGAGGAAGAAATTTGAGGTAATTAAAACATTCTCTTATCTCCCAAAGGGAATTCAACCCTCCCCCCTCTTTCCAATGAATTTTGCATCCATTTTCATAAAGATTAGAGTTGGAAAAAATAATCAGAGCAGTAGTCATCAAAACAATTTGGAATTATTTAAAAACTAGAGGTTAATCAGTGGAACAGATTAGGTACACAGTATAGAGAAGCCAATGAATGAATTCACCTAGTGTTTGATAAATTCAAAGCTCCCAGCTATTTGAGCAAAAATTCACTATTTGATAAAAAAAAAAAAAAAACTATTGTGAAAACTAGAAAGCAATCTGGAAAACATAGGTTTAGATCATCTCTTTCCATATGCCAAGAAAAACTCCAAATAAGTATATAACCTGGACATAAAGAGTAACACTCTAAACAAATTAAAGGAGTATGCTTCAAATCTATGAATAGGGGAAGGATACATTACAAAGGAGACAGAGAGTTACAGAAAGTAAAATGAACAATTTTATACAAAATTTAAATGCTTTTGCCTGAACAAAACAAATGCAGCTAAGCATTTCTAGCTTCTAGCCAAGCAGGTTAGTGGGGTAAAAAACTCTTTGCAAAAAGTTTTTTTTCCTGATAATTCTTTTTCCCCTTTTATTTTTTAATTAAAAAGTAACAGCTTTTTATTTTTCAAAATATGTGCAAAAATAGTTTTCAACATTCACTCTTGCAAAGCCCTGTGTTCCAAATGTTTCTCTCTCCCTCTCTCTCTTTTCCCTCCGCTAGACAGCAAACAATCCAATATAGGTTAAACATGTGCAATTTTTCTAAATATATTTCCACATTTATCATGCTGCACAAAAAATCAGATCAAAAGGAGAAAAAATTAGAAAGAACAGCATAAGAAGCAAACGTGGTGAAAATATTATGATATGATCCACCTTCAGAACTCAGAGTCTTCCTTTCTGGTTGCAGATGGCTCTCTCCATCACAAGTCTATTTGAATTGGCCTGAATCACCTCCTTGTGGAAAAGAGCCAAATCCATCACAGTTGATCATCACATATTCTTGTTGTTGCTGTGTACAATGTTTTCTTCATTCTACTCACTTCACTTAACATCTGATATCAGTTCTAAGATGACTCAAATTATAAGAATAAGAGCCATTTTACAATTAACAAATGGTTAAATTATATGGAAAGGTAGTTTTCAGAGGAAGAAATCCAAGCTATCAATAGCTACATGAAAAAAAATGCTCTGAATGACTTGCATCAATGCATAGAGGTACAACCTCACCCCTCAAATAGAATCAGAGACTAGAAGGTAATGAAGAACCTTGTAAATAACCTTTCATCCTAAAACTCTAAGAAGCTCTCCAGACCAAATAATATAACTCCAAAAAGTGAATATGGTACTTTCCATTGAAATAGATAAAAGATCACCAGTTTGTTTAAAGTAAAAAGAAAATCAAGAGAAGTTTTCACTGATTTTAAATGTGAGTCTGATCTAATATATAATATTTATTATTAATTCTTTATTGTCCTTTCATATGAACAAAAATGCTCCATTTTAATAACATTAAACAATATAGCCAATTAAACTTGCTTTAAAAATATCTCCATTGGATTAAATTAATTGCAATCCATAAAACAGAACTTTTTCAGTCTCCATTATGACTCAATCCCAGGTTAGTTAGTAGACATTCTGTTTTTATGGTTTTTCTTCTTTTGAAAGCTTTCCATTATTTCTAGTTATAAAATCTTTCCATATTCCTACATAGTCCTCATATTTGCTGATTTAATTGTATTATAGCTCTCCATTATTTGAATGTACCATTTATACACTCATTTCCCTATTGTTGGATAATTCCAATTTTGTTTTACAATTATAAATCATGCTTCTATGCTAATCTTTGAGCCAAGAGTTCTTATTTATGACAGAATGTGTTGCTAGATGGAGCCATGATTTATTAATAAAGAAAAATGTTAGCATATAAATAAAAAACTATAAGTGAAATGTTTCCTATTTCTGCTATTAAAGTCTAAAGTTGAATTATAATCTTGGGAAGACTGTATAAGTGATATGGGCCAGCTAGGCCAATGGATAGAGTACTGGGCCTAGAGTCAGGAAGACCTGAATTCAAATAGT
This sequence comes from Myrmecobius fasciatus, assembly GCA_023553655.1. NCBI lineage: Eukaryota > Metazoa > Chordata > Mammalia > Dasyuromorphia > Myrmecobiidae > Myrmecobius > Myrmecobius fasciatus. Next base: position 283,114 of record JAJPUD010002110.1, on the reverse strand, counting down.
GGTATAAACTCAGACAAATCATTTAACCTCTGTTTGCTTTTGGTTAGATAGTTTTTGTCTATTCTATCCTATTAATTTATTTTTCTATTTTTGTCTCAAATTGAAAGTGTTGATAACTGATACAAAAGTTGCCTGGTTTCCTGTTGTGTGAGCTCTACTGAAAGTGAACTTCTAAGAACCCTAAAAATTTAGAGCTAAAAGGGAAGTCATTAACCCAACCTTCCACTGAACTTCACTTTTTTTTTCTAAATGTGGTATGTTCATGTTTTCTCCAGGTTTTTGTGTAAAAAATTAGAGTAACTAACATAAGAAATTCTATATTATTATTATTAATAGTTAACAATGATAATATTTTTATTATAAAAGCATTTGTATAATGCTTTAAGGTTTGCAAAGTCCTTTATGAATATTATCTCATCTTTTTATTTACAACCATTTCTATTCCCTAAAGATTCAATAAATTAAAATCTACTGAGATTTGCTATGGGTATCTTTTCAAAATACCAACATCTTCCTAGGCATCCAGGCTCACAATTGAAGTGTAATCTTTGACTTTTTACTCTCTTCCTTTTCTAGTCTGTTCCCACTTCTCTCAATTCAATCTATAAGGCTTTCTTGTATGTGTTTCCTTCTCTCTTCCTGGTGCCGACTTCCATTATTTCACACCTGGACTATTCCACACAACTCTCCCACCTCTAGTTCATCTTCCACTCACCTATCAAATAGATCTTCCTGAAGTACAGTTCTGACCATGTCACTCTCACTATTAATAAATTCCAAAGACTCCCTATTATCTCCAGAAACAATCTAAAATCCTCTATTTGTCTTTTATCTATATAACCTGAAACTTTCCAAATTTTTTACACCTTAGTCTCCTTTTTGTGCTCGGTGATTCCTTATTGTTCTCACACACAACACTATGGATTTTGTTTTCATTAGGTATCCTCCATGCCTAGAATTATCTCCCTTCTCATCTTCTAGTTCCTCTTTAACTTTTTGATTTCTCTGGATTCCTTCAAGACTCAGCCAAAATGTTACTCTTTATAAGAAGCCCTTTGGAATTACTCATTTGTGTGTATATAGGTATGTGTGTTTGTGTGTATGGGTGCACATATACATATTTATATACACATTTACATATATCTATATCTGTCTGCATCTCTATATCTCTGTTTCTCTCTATATCTTGAATATACATTATTGTTTGCATGTTCACTTCCCCATTATTTTTTAATTCCTTGGGTATCAGGACTGTTTGCCCTGTTTTTTATTGTTTTTTTTCCTTCATGTGTGTGTGTGAGGTTGTACCCTTAGCATTTAGCATAGTACCTAATACTTAGTGGGAGCTTAATAAATGTTTGTTGATGACTTTTAAAAATATTATTTTATATGTATAAATATATGTATATTTATATGTATAAATATAAAAGAATTGCACGTTTAACATATATTGGATCACTTGCCATCTAGGGAAGGGGGTGGGGGAAGGCAAGGAAACAAATTGGAACACAAGGTTTTGCAAGGGTAAATGTTGAAAATTTATGCATATGTTTTTAAAATAAAAAGCTTTAATAATAATTTTTTTAAAAAGTAATATTTTATTCCCCTTTACAATTACATGTAAAAGCAATCTTTCACATTCATTTTTTTTTAAGTTTTGAGTTCTAAATTCTATCTCTCTTTTCCGCCCTGAGTTGGTAAATAATCTGATATAGGTTATACATGTTCAATCATATAAAACATTCCCACGTCAGTGTTGGTTGTTTATTGATTTAAAAAATTATTCGACTTGGAGTAGTAAAAGGAACATCGGATTTGGGGTTCAGATCCCATTTCTGCTATTGGAGATTTGTGATCTCAAGAGGCAGTATTGTATAGTAGACATTATGTTAGACTTACTAGCTCTGTGATTATGAATAAATAAAAAACATATTAAGCCTAAATTTTCTCATTTATAATCCTCTTAAATCATTCTGTTAATGTGGGTTTTTTGTGTTTAAGAATATATTATGTGTTCCATTTCTTGTATACATTGACTATTTTTGAATACCTTTTTCGTGAGCTGCAAGTTCCACATGATGGATAGAGTGTCAAGCCTATAGTCAGGAAGAACCAAATTCAAATTCAGCCTCAGTCACTTACTTACTAGTTGTGTGATCCTGGGAAAGCTACTTACCCCTGCTTGTTTCAGTTCCTTATCTGTAAAATGAGCCAGAGAAGGAAATGGTGAACCATTCATTTATCTCTGCCAAGAAATCTTCCAGAACATGTCATAAAGAGTGGGACATGACTGAAATACTACAACCACCACAGCCACAACTACCTTTTTACTTTTTGTGGAAAAACACTAGCTATAATCTAAGCCAGATGTAAAATTGTCCCCAAAGCACCTAAGTGGAGGTTTAAGGAGTCTGCCCACCTCACATTAGAATCCAGGCTCTCCAGGACTGAACCCAGGCTCAATTCTATTCCTGGATACAGGACAGAGAATGGGCATAGTATCAAAACTCCTGTGGACATGATAGCAAGACTTCAGTGGTAGCCAAGAAAAATGCTGAGGACTTTGACAGGCAAGCAAATGGGAATAGGAGAGAGGGATGAGCCTATGGAACTAATATAAATAATAATTATTTATATAGTGGATTAAAATTATGAGGCACTATACATGTTACCTCCTTTAATTCTCACATTAACCCTGTAAAGTAGGTGTCATTATTACCCCTATTTTAAGAGATAAGGAAAACTGAGACTTGGAAGGACTAAATTACTTGCCCAGAATCACGCTCTGTTAATAATTGTCTGATTAATTAAATTAATTAACTAGTTAAGTTAATGACTGTCTAACTTCCCAAACTCCAAGATCTATAGCACTAAATAGTAGCCTAAAAATTAGCATCAAAATTATATGAGCAAAACAAATGGCTTTAAATTCATCTCTAATGGTCTCTAAGCAGTGTTGCTAATGAAGAATCTTCATATATTTAAACTTTAAATTCAACTTTATTCATCTTTGCAGGGACCCATAAAATACAAATCTCTCATTCCCTTTGTGCTAACTCCAAAGCCATTCCTTGAAACAAGATCATTGGCTCATATTTATCTTCAGAAATGCAAATCCCTACTCAGTAAGGGACTGTTATCAATATATGTGTCCTTTTTAAAATTATTTTTTTCAGTTAAGAAGTTTTTTTTCTCCTTCCCATTTCCTTCCATCAAAAAAAAAAAACTAAAGAAAAGAAGGATGGACAAAAGGAAAGAGAAAGGGCAGACAGACAGGAAGGAAATACAAAACCATTGTAAAAGCAATCAAGTTTTAAAACACTGTTCACATTCAAAAATGTGTTTCTTATTATTTAAATAAGTCTATCACCTCTCCCTTGTGACATAGGCAGCATCCTTTATCATTGGCTCTCCAGAATCATAGTTGAAAATAATATTAATCAGTATACTTAAGCTTTCAAAACTGTTCACTGTTACAATATTTATTATTGTATAAATTGTTCTGCTGCTTCTATTCACTTTGCTGCATCAATTCACATAAATCTTCTCAGGTTTCTCTGAAAGTGACTATCTTTATTTCTTAAAGCACAACCATATTCCACTATATTCATATGCCATAATATAGTTGTCAGCCATTTTCCAATTAATGGTCTCTTAGTTTTTAGTTCTTTGTCACTATGAAAAGAACTAATATAAATATTCTTGTATGCTTAGGACCTTTTCTACTTTCTTTAGTATTACTGAGTCAGAATAGATAGATTTCAGTAGCTTGTTTTCTGCAATGAAGGACTAATTTACTGTTTCAACAACAGCCTATTTATATGCATATTTTTAATCTTAATTTTTGTTTGACCTTCTAATGGGAAGATTTCTCTCTGTCTCTGTCTTTCTCTGTCTTTCTGTCTCTGTCTCTCTGTTTCTTTGTCTCTCTCTCCCTCACTTCCTTTCTGTTTTTCTCCTCTTCCTATTCCCTTTTCCTTCTTCTTCATCTTCTCTCTCTTTTAAACACACCCACAAAAACACATGCCCTTCTTCCAGTTATAAGTTATTCTTAGAATACTGTGATAAGATCTGTGTGGAATATTAACTAGCAATTTATAAGCCACTAGAATTTTTTTGAGTAGGGGAGTAACCTGGTCAGACTTATGTTTTTGAAAAATTGTTTTGCTATTGAATGGCAGTTAGATAGCTGAGGGGAGAGACATGAGGGGAGAGACCAATTAGAAGGTCTTTCCAAAAGTAAAGTGAAGAATAGTTATATAGTATGAATAGCCATTGTCTAATTTATATGTAAAATTCAATATTTCTGTTAGAAAATCTCTGAGGAAGAGGTTTTTGTGTTAAAATACACATAAATATAGAAAGGAGATTTTTTCTACAGTTTTATATTTCCACACATATATCATATGGGTGTTTTAGCATTTTACTAAATGGTTATGTTTGCTCTCCTTCTCTGGACCATTTTGGATTCTTTCCAGGTTGTCTAACTTCCTGGTTTTTCCTCTTCAAAAACTGGACAGGAAAGATAGGAGCAAAGAAATGCCTAAACTTATCACCACAGCCCAATTTGAAAAAAAAAATTCAACAGGAAAAGTTAGAAGTTCATGAGAGGTTATGATAGATCTAACCAGACCCATGTGGGGAAAGATGACTCTGTTTCCCAGATAAGTGAATAGTACTGGAATTTTTGCAAGGAAATTAGGTAACTCCCCCGTCCCTTTAGTCTGAGAAATTTCAAGTAGCATACTCAAGAGCTAACCTACTTAAGACTCAAACTAATCAAGATGTAAGTTTTCTAAAAACAGCAATTAGCAATGGTAAAATGATAAAAAGGATGATTTGATCATTTGAATTCTATTTTGTTAGACAAAGAGAATGGTCTTCCAACTGGAAAGCACAGAACGTAAATTGCTGCTTTTACATATGTGACATGGGTGAATCACTTACCCTTTGGGTCTTGGTTTGCTCATCTGTAAATGAAGAGATTGTATTAGCTCAGAGATTGGACTTTAACAGAAGGCCAAAATGTGGCCCTCACCAAATTAGAATGTATTTGGGAAATATTTAATAGATCAATAAAAATACAGTAAAATAGAGGTAATGACACTTTATGGTTTTCTAAGTTACTCTATGTCAGGAAGGGATTTTTGTGTAGAGTTTACTGGGGTCCATTTCTATTTGAGCTGGACACCACTGGAGTAAATGGAATTCAGTATTCCTCCAAATCTCTAAATCTAATGCTTGATAATATGTTAATGATAAAATGTTGTTATTTGTCTTCCTTCTCAAAGATGACCTTGAATTGTCAGGAAGGTGATGTCATAACTTGCAAGTAAGTTGGATAAAATATTATTGAAGAAAAGGAAGGAAATAGCTTCTCTTGTTGAATTCTAGTACTCAGGCCCCGATGAATTACATCCCAAAGAAGAGAATATTTGGACAAATTTGAAAGATCTGGGAGAATCAGAGAGGAACTACAGGATACATTAGGGACAACTAAGTGGTACAGTAGATAGAGCACTGGGCTTAGAATTACAAATACTCCTTCTTTTTCATGAGTTCAAATCTGATCTCAGACACGTACTAGTTGTGTGACACTGGAAAAGTCATTTAACATTGGTTGCTTTGGTTTCCCCATATGTAAAATGAGTGAAAAAATAAAATGGCAAACTACTCCAGTATCTTTGCCAAGAAAACTACAGGACTGGAAAAGGACTTAACTCTTTTTGAAGTGGAAAAAATGAACCTTATAAACTATAGGCTTGACCTGATTATTGTCAGAATTTTAGAAATGTATATTTTGTGAGCAGCCAAAGATCCAATGTGAATTTATCAAATATGGATTATGGCTAGGGGAATACTGGAAAATATTTAACAACAAGCTCTCTGGCCTCTGGTAAAACATACTCAACGTAAGTTTAATTTGCATTTTTAACATTTTCTCCTTCATTTTCTTAAGTGTAAACTATCAATGTAACAATGACTTTAGACATGATTTGTAATGTTTGCTGATTTCTGAGGCATAAAATTTAATAATCAACTCTCACAAGTTGGTTTAAGCTATTAAATAATTTTAATTTTTACAGGGTCACTAAACTGTTAGATCCAGAAACTATTGTAGAAAGATGTAGCTTATCTCATTTTTAGCAAAGGATTCACAAAGTTTTGGATGCAATCTTGGCAGAGAAAAGAAATATGTGGATTGGATTACAGTATACTGGAAATGTTTAAATTGTGGGACTCTAAAGAGCAATCATCAATACTTAACTTGGCAGGAGATCTCTAATGGAGTTACATAGGATCTGTGATTTTTAAATTGCATTTAAACAATGACATATCCCAGATTTAGAAAAACATCATCTCCAAATGTCACAAAAACAAAACTGGGAGGGGGAAGGGGAAGGAGAAGAAGCAGTATCTAATATATCAGATGATAAAGGAAGGATTCAAAAAAAGATTCTGGGAGGCTCAGTATAAGAAGATTTAATAAGATTAAATATAAATTTAGTCACATTTTGGTGCAAAAAACTGGTTTCACAATTACAAGATGGGAAAGTGAAGGTAGACAGCAGACAGTTTATAGAAAAAAGTTTTTTTTGGATTGAAAATTCAATGTGACTCAACAATTTTAAAGTGCAGTCAGAAAGTCTAAAGCCATTCTTCCTAGACTGCATTGAGAGGCCCAGCTTCCAGCATCAGGGAAGGGCCAGCCCTGGCCAGATGCCAAGGGGAACCCTGTGTTCATTTCTGGGAACCACATCTCAGAATGGACAATTATAACCAGGAGTATGTCTGGAAGAGGGCAACTGTAATTATGGAGAGCCAGGAGTTCACACACATGAGGATACTGATTTAAGTTTGTTAATTTAAGAATGTTTATTCAAGATGAGACATGATGACTGTTTCCAAGTATTTGAAGGGATGTCACAAGAGAGATGGGTACCTAGGTGGTACCATAGTATCCAGTCCAGAGTCAGGAAGACCCAACTTCAAACCTGCCCTCAGATACTTATTTACTTTGTGCCCCATTTGCCCCAGTTTTTCCATCTGTAAAATGAGGTGAAGAAGGAAATAGCAAACCATTTCAGCATCTTTCCCAAGAAATCCCCAAATGGCATTATGAAGAGTTGGACATGACTGAAAGAACTGAAAAACTGCATAAGAGAGGGATTCTAATTGTCTAGCACCGTGTAAAGCCCTGGGAATACAGAGCAAAGCAAAAACATGGTCTCCAGCTCAAGAAGCTCACATTCTAATGGAACAAATCCATGTGAATAGCTATGAACATATAAGATTTAAACTATACATGAAAAAATAATTGCAGAGGGAAAATACAGGGTAGTTTAGAAAACACAGAGGAGAAATTGGGAAAGATTTTTTTAAATATATTCAATTTGAGATGTCTCTGAGACATCCAATTCAAAGTGTACAAAAGGAAGTTGGGAATAGTTGATTCTTGCTCAGGAGAGAGATTAGGGCTGGATATATAACTCTGAGAATTATTATGTAGAAAATGATGATTGAACCCATGAAAGCTGTTGATGATACTAAGCAAGATAATATAGAGTATGAGAAGATTTTGAACTGAATCTTAGATGACATTCATAGTTAGTGGATGTGATCTGGAAAAGGATTCAGAGGAAGATGTTGAGAATGGGGCAGTCAATTAGGTGGAGAAGCAGGAAAAACAGTGTTATAAAATCCTGAAGGGAAGAAATTCACCAGAAGAGAGCGAGCATTAGTGTCAAAGGCTTCAGAGGAGTCCAGAAGGCTCAGGATTGAGAAACGGTCATCACATTTGGTATCAAAAGGTCAGTGGTGACCTTGGAGAAAGTCCCAGCTGAATGATGATCTTATAAGGATCATTGCAGAACATTTGGAAGCAGGTGAGTGGAGAGGAAGTGGAAGTACGTGGATAGATGCATCAACATGGATTTCTTAAAGAATTTAACCAAGAAGATGTTAGAAGCAGTCCCAGCCCCAGTCTGATGGGTCAGATTCAGTTTGGGGACAAAACTTGTAATTCATTAAACAGTCAACAAAAGGAAGTTTTCTTTGTTCTAACTCAGCTGGGATATGTAACAGGGATACACTGGTATTTTTATTCAACTTTATATTTTGGCTTTGATACACCAACTCTTGATGGTCAACAGGTCATCAAGGAAGGCAATGGCGACTCATCCACTAAGTCTGAGGGACCAGGTCTCGTGGCTGGCACTTTTTTCCTCTTAAGGGACCAGAAAGCTATCTTAGGATAACTTTGTTTTATTTTTAGAAAAAGTCAGTTCTCAGGAGTGAAGCAGGAGAGATTAGAGATCAAAGAGACTGGAGATGATAGTTGTGGCAGTATGCTATAAAAGAAGAGGTGGGATCCAGGGTAATACACAGGTAATACAAGGTAATAAATGGTTAAGGAGATAGGAATAGATGAAGAGATGGTGGGAGAAGATGTATGAAGAGGAAGATGAGAGAATGTGAATGATCTCAGGTTTTGGAAGGGTTTATTTTTTGGTTAAGTATGATGTGGAGATTATAATTGCCCAATATATATGAAAAAATCACCGAGGCAGTTAATCTAATGAAGTGGACCTCAAATCCACCACAATCTGAGATGTCCCCTCCTTCCAGGGCCTTATTTTTATAAGACTTGATGCCAGATTTGATACCTGAATGTTCTAAAAAGGCTACACAAAGTAGAGAATCTCATTGGTTAATAGACCTTGCTTCACAGGCCAAAAACAATACATCAGCTAGAAATTGTATGTGAGCAGGGGGTCTTGGGTTGGGCAAAGGCACGGGGCATCTCCACTCAGTAAGTGGTTATAAAATAGTCACTTGCTCATGTTGGACAAGAGAGAGTCATCTGGAGGAACAAAAATAAGTTGAAGGACTTTCCCTTGACTTGAGTAACCTTGGCCATTCTGGGCTTGGTTACCATAACAAGTTAAAACAAGGGTGGAGGTCCTCTAAGCTTCCTATGATTAAGCAAGTGAACTTGCAATCTGTAGTTCAAAGTTCTGGGGCCTAATATAAAGAATTCATAATCACTGATTAATACAGATTGGCAGAGGGTAGGAGTCCAAATGAATTATTATTTTTTTTTACAATGAGAGGAATGTCCCAGCTGAGATGGGGTATGGGGAGAGAGATAGCATAATAAGCATGAAAAGAGATTGAAAAAGTATAGAATAACTGCTGTGGTAAATGGGAGAGCAAATTTATTGGAGAGGTGTAAAAAGGTTGTCTTGCAGCTAAGAGGGCCCAGGTGAGATTTTGTAATACAAATTTAGATTAGACCCAATCATCTCAGTTTCTTGATTTTTTTTTTGGTTATGTTCAACAACACATGAATAGATATAAAGGTTGGAAGTCATCCAAGATTTGGATTTGGCAAGTAATTGTTACAGGACTGGAGTGGGGGGAGTCTTGAGGCAAGAAAAATTGGCCATTGCAATAGTTCAGGTGAAAGATGATGAGGGACTAGAATAGAGAAGTTCATGGAGTGTTAAACGGATTTACTAAAAGGGAGGAGAGAGAAATATAACTAGTGCTGGGGGAATGGTCTGGGAATGACCCCAAAGCAGAAGGAATAGAGATCATAGTGAAAATAAATAACTTTATTCAAGATTGTAAGTCACAGGGAAACATGGAATGATAAAAGATTATGGTTAGATGAAGGAATTTCTGAGTTCTTGAATATAGAAGTGGGATACTTGTGAGTGTTTGCAGCCAGGGGTCTGAAATTACTGGAGTGAGGAAGGGAGAATGCTAACAATTGAGGAATGAGTTCATTAGTGGTTCATTTAGTCCATTTAGGGAAGCAGGAAATTAGACTGTTCAACTAGAGTTCCAACCTTGTGGCATGTGGTAATGCTTTGTTCTGTGTGGTCTCCAGAGCTTTGTCCAGAGGCAGGTAGAGATATAGCTTAGGAGGTTGCAGTGAAGAGGCAGGAAGCGGCAATTCAAGGTGGATCAGGAAAAAGTGGGGAGGGGATGTTGGATCTCCAGAAGGGCCTTCAGAGCACTGGGAAAGGCCCTGGGATAAAGACAAGAGGCCACAGGTAACTTGCCAGGACCTGAGGCCAGTGCAGAGCTTTGGGAGAACTCTTGGGTAAAAACTAAGGCAGGAAACAGTGGAATTAAAAAACAAGTTTAAAGAAAACTTGGCCATAGACTTAACTAAGAAAAGTGATCCAGGAAGGGTTTAATGATGAAACTAAAATGAGGTCACTAAACAGATGAAATATGGGAAAGTTCTATAAATATTTTTATAACAAACTCTTTTCACTAATCAAAATGATGAATCTACCATGTTTGGACTCCAGCTTCATTCTGGAGGAAATAGAAAATGCCAGTAGATTGGAGAAAGTATATACAAAGATTTGTGCTGGAGGCAACATAATTTTGAGGCCATTGAGAGAACAATTCTGAAGATATCTGAAGAATACTATTACAGATGGGAAGAAAAAAATCTTTATTCTTTTCTGATATTGTAAAATATTTTATTTTTTCCAATTATTTGTAAAAATTTTAAATTCATGGCTAAAATGACAGGAAAAGTTAATGATGAATGTTGGAGGGGTTGTGGGAGGGCTGGGACACTGATACATTGTTGGTGGAGCTGTGAACGGATACAGCCATTCTGGAGAACAATTTGGAGCTATGCTCAAAAAGTTATCAAACTGTGCATACCCTTTGACCCAGCAGCATTTCTATTGGGCTTATATCCCAAAGAAATCATAAAGAAAGGAAAAGGCCCCACATGTGCAAGAATGTTTGTGGCAGCCCTTTTTGTAGTGGCTAGAAACTGGAAATTGAATAGATGCCCTTCAATTGGAGAATGGCTGAATAAATTATGGTATATGAATATAATGGAATATTATTGTTCTGTAAGAAATGACCAGCAAGATGATTTCAGAGAGGCCTGGAGAGACTTACATGAACTGATGCTGAGTGAAATGAGCAGAACCAGGAGATCATTATACACGGCAACAACAGTACTATATGACAATCAATTCTGATGGACATGTCTCTCTTCAACAATGAAATGTTTCAAACCACCTCCAATTGTTCACTGAAGAAAGCCATATACACCCAGAGAGAGGGATGTGAGATGTGGACCACAACATAACATTCTCATACTCCTTGATTGATGTTTGCTTACATTGTGTTTCCTTTATCTGATATATCGTTTGTGTAGATAAGATTTTTCTTGCACAACAATGATAAGTTTGGAAATATGTATACATATATTCGATTTGCCAATATTTTAACATAATTAACATGTAGTGGATATCCTGCCATCTAGGGAAGGGGTGGGGAAGTTGGGGGGAAAAATTTGTAATGGAAAGCTATGTAAGGGTTATTGTTGAAGAATTACCCACACATATGTTATGCAAATAAAATAAAATTTATATTTTAAAAAAAAATAAAAATGGGGATGATACTAAAAAAAATTTTAAATTCATTTTGTAAAATGTGAGTTCCAAATTCTCTTTTCCTTCTTCCCTTCTCCCCCCATTGAAAAAGCAAACAATCTGATGTAGGTTATACATCTGCAGTCATGCAAAACGTACTTCCTTTTTTAGTCATGTTATTAAAGAAAACACAGACCAAAAAATACAACCACAAGAAAAATAAAGTAAAAAAAAAAAGTATAATTCAATCTGCATTCAGACTACATCAGTATTTTCTCTGAGTCCTTCAGAACTCTCTTAGATCATCAATAATTAAGTCATTCATAGTTGATCATTATGCAATATTGCACTTACTGTGTATGGTATTCTCCTGGTTCTACCCACTACACTATGCTTTAGTTTATGTAAGTTAGAAAATATTTTTGTCAAAAAAAAATGGAGGGACTGGAAATACTACCAGCCTATCTATCTATTTTTCCCACTAATATCAAATGTGTATAGAAATAATCTACACACACCTTGAGGGTAATCTTGTGGTACATATTAGTAGGGAAGAAGTCCACAATAAGTCACATCTTTACTTTTGCATAAGTGACTGAAAGAAGTGAAGAATTCAGGTTCCTTACTAGTATGTTGGGTTTGAAAGTTGGAATGAACTAGATTCAGATCTCACTTTTGTTAAAAATGAGATCCATAATCATTCAAAAGCATTTGAACTATTGACATGGGATCAGCCAAGTGGGTGAAGAGTGCCTTGACTGTGATATGCAATTGGGTGGACAACATTTAGAATTAGTCCATCAGTATCTTAATAAACTAGGTCCATTCAATAGAAAGCTATCTGGGAGATTGTGCAATGTTTTTAATGACTCCCAATTTATCCCTAAAACAAAGGTCCTTGTTTTTAACCCTAGTATATCACTGACTGTGTGACTCCATATGCTGCAGGAAAGATCCATAGTAGGCTATAGCATGAGAAATGTTTGAAAGAATAAACCTTTTCAAAGAAATGTATAAGCAGAAAAGATGCTTGTCCAGAAATGTAGTGAGATCAAAGATTTTTGAATGGCATATTCATTTGTTCAATTGATACCTACATAATGTCAAGAAATTTAGATAAAAGCTGTTATAACATTGCAAATATATTACTATTGGGGAAAGCACTAGCCTACAATAGACTATATTATATTTATTATTAAATAATTGTTAAATATTATATAATACATATAATATATGCTACACACATTTATACATATGCATATACAAGGACTACATATTGACAGTGATTTGGGCCTAGATTCAAACAAAAGGAAGAGAGTATATACGATTAACCTTGAAAAACCACACAATACTTTTAGTGATTCTCAGCTATTCCCCATGCAAACAGCCATCTTTTTTTTTAAATTTTTTTTAATTTTATTTGCATAACATATGTGTGGGTAATTCTTCAACAATAACCCTTACATAGCTTTCCGTTACAAATTTTTCCCCCAACTCCCCACCCCTCCCCTAGATGGCAGGATATCCACTACATGTTAATTACGTTAAAATATTGGCAAATCGAATATATGTATACATATTTCCAAACTTGTCATTGTTGTGCAAGAAAAATCTTGTCTACACAAACGATATATCAGATAAAGGAAACACAATGTAAGCAAACATCAATCAAGGAGTATGAGAATGTTATGTTGTGGTCCACATTTCACATCCCTCTCTCTGGGTGTATATGGCTTTCTTCAGTGAACAATTGGAGGTGGTTTGAAACATTTCATTGTTGAAGAGAGCCATGTCCATCAGAATTGATCGTCATATAGTACTGTTGTTGCCGTGTATAATGATCTCCTGGTTCTGCTCATTTCACTCAGCATCAGTTCATGTAAGTCTCTCCAGGCCTCTCTGAAATCATCTTGCTGGTCATTTCTTACAGAACAATAATATTCCATAATATTCATATACCATAATTTATTCAGCCATTCTCCAATTGAAGGGCATCTATTCAATTTCCAGTTTCTAGCCACTACAAAAAGGGCTGCCACAAACATTCTTGCACATGTGGCAGCCATCTTTTTTTTAAACATAAAGATTCTCCCAAAGATGATGTATGATTATAAATCTTGAAATTCTTCATTCCTTAAGGAATTAATAGTGCAGATCTCCCAAAGAACCACAGAAAGACACATGATAAATGCAAGTAGTCTGCAAAATATTTCAAATACTGACCAAATAAAGGTAAATAAATATAAATCTATGACTGAAAAAGGAGTTGACCAAAAGTGCTAAGAGTAAGGGAACAACAAATAAATGACTTAAGCATTCCACTGGTACCTCCCGCCCCCAAATGTGGAGAAAAGTCTCCAACACATTGCCTAAGTCCTCTACAGGCAAACTATAAAAGAATACATACAAAATATAACAGTATAAGGAGGTGTTTTGTTTTTTTTTTAATAAGGAGGCCAAAATCTGTACTGATGGATAGAATACCTCCAACTTCCAATGAATTCATAAGGTCATAAGAATCATAGACTTAGAAGTAGACAGTGCCACAGAGGAGATCTAGTCTAAACAACCAACTTTATGATAAGAAAATTGAGGCCCAGAAAGAAATTATATATTCAAGGTCACAAAAGAAGTGACAGAGCCAAAATTTCTCTCCTTGGAATTCTCAACTCAGTGTTCTTTCTACCTTGCCCCCAAGATCTTTTAGAGTGATTCCTTTATCTATCTCTGTCTCACCCTGAATGTGAAAAGGGATAAGTGATAGAATTTTATGTGTTAAAAATAGGAAAAAATGAGAGGAATCTTTGTCTAGAAAGATCAATAAAACCAATAGAGATAAATTCAATAACAATAAATATTATTTTAAAAAATTAAACTAAGGCTGACAATTGAAGAACTGAAAATCTCAAAGACAGACCAGTCAATAATGGGACACAGTTGATTGAGTGATAGCATATTCTGATGCTTAATCCTGTGTTCAGTTTGCTGGACCATATTTTTTTTTTCCTGAAGCAATTGGGGATAAGTGACTTGCCCAGGGTAACACAGCTAGGAAATGTGAAGTATCTGAGGTCAGGTTTGAACTCCTGTTCTCCTGACTTGAGGGCTGGTGCTAGATCTACTATGCCACCTAGCTGCCCAATTCCTTCAAGTTCTAAATCTATAAACTAATGAATTTGGAAATCAGAACTGAAGAAAATATTCCAGGGAATATTAAGGGAAAAAACTCTTGAAAAGTTGTCAAAATGTGGGTGACTCTGTGGAAAGTATGCAAGACTCTAAGATCCTGGGTCCAAATCTTGGCTTTGCCACTTGTGAGAGCTTTGGCAAGTAACTTAGTATTTATGATGTCTCATTTTGACATTTAAAAAATGAGGCATTGAATTGGTTTAGAAAACCTTTGAGGTCTCTCAGCTTTAAAATCAATGATCTTGCAATTCATAGCTTGAACATTGAGGGTACCATTTTGTGTGAGGATGATGTACTTTTAAAATGACATCCAGATGGACATAATGAGTTTGAAATAAAATATGTTCCTTATTGGGAGAAAAATATTGGATTGTAGAAAAGTATATTTTTCTGTATGAGGTATACAGGACAGATTCCTCAAAAGGAATTTTCATGTTGTAACTCAATCTATAGCTGTGGATTCCCATTAGCCTTAAGGAAATGAACCTGATGGATGTTTAGTGCCATCTCTTAAATGAGGTTCCTTAGATCAACTGGTCCTTAATATAATGAGAAAATTTTTATAGTGGGAAAGCTTTGATTCAATGAACTTTCCTTAAATGGGGCTACTCCTCCTTCTGATTTAGCAAAGAGGCCCTTTCTGATTTAAAGAGTTACTTGCCAAAGCTCTCACAAGTGGCAAACCCAAGATTTGGACGCAGGATCTTAGAGTCTTGCATACTTTCCACAGAGTTACCCACATTTTGACAACTTTTCAAGAGTTTTTTCCCTTAATTGCAATTTTTTAGTCCCTTTCTTTCCAACCATATTACCAGAGATGTTAAGCATTTCACAAGAGACAGGACAATGTTTGGCACATAATAGGCACTTAATAAATACTTGTTCTACAGAGGGAAATCTAGATGATGCATAAACAAAAGTAAATGAAATAAATGTGATAAAATTTAACATTTTGATGTTATTGTTCAATCATTTCAGTTTTGTCTAACTCTTCATGACCACATTTGAGTTTTCTTAGCAAAGAAACTTTACTGGTTTGCCATTTCCTTCTCCTCTTCATTTTACAAATGAGGAAATGGAGGCAAAGAGAGTTAGGTGACTTGTATAGGATCACACAACTAGTAAGTGTCTGAGGCTGGATTTAAACTCATGAAGATTAGTCTTCCTGATTCTAGGACCATCATTTTAACCACTGTACCACCTAACTGCCCCGTGACATATTTTATATATATATTAAAATACACATTTTAAAATATATATTAAAGAAAATAAAATAAATTAAAATATGTATATTTTAAAGTATAATGTGTTAAATGATAATAAAATACAATAAAAGTCTGCTTTATTATCCTTATTCTTGAGTTCCCCTCTTTTTTCCCAGAAGTATGATTGTGGCTAGATGTTACTGTTTTGTTCAATAGATACTAGCCAGGAATCCCCAACACTGAGAAATTACACATTGGCTTACTATTATTAGCAAGGTGGTTTTTTTCCCAAGGTCATGTCCTGCTATGCCAAAGATTTTAAGGCAAAAGGAAAGGCTGATGCCTTTGAGAGATTATTCCTGTTACTGCTGAGGATAAAGGAGTTTATATTATTCATCCTTGCCACTGGCTTCCCCCTGAATTCCTATCCCATTCTGACCTCTGACCTGACCATTGCCTCTTAGCCAATTCTGGTGAAATACTCAAAAGCTCTGACCAATAGGAGAGACAAGTGGAGAATTTCTGAAAAGTTAATAGGAAGTTTTTTTTTTCTTTCTTTCTTAAACACCCTGATTCTGGAAAGAAGCTGTGAAATTATAAATAGTCTGAGTAGTAAGAACAGAAGAAATCAGAGATTAAGCGGGGACTGCAGAGGAGAGATGGTGAGTCCGTTTTTCTCTTTTCTTGGGGGAAATGCATTGTTCTGACTAAAGATTGGGAAAGTGAGGGGATCAGTCAGTCAGATGATTAAAGAGTCACTAAATGTGGAGAAAGTAAGTCCCATGTCATGTGTTGTGTACAGCACTTCATGGCTTCTAGAGCAATTTGACTCTCACTTTTCCTTTCAAGTATCCTGTGAGGGGAACAGGGACCTCCTTTTATCTCCATCTTTTTAGATGAGGAAAGGGTCTCAGAAAGCTTCCTTATTTCCTTGAGGATACAAAACTGCCCGGTGCAGAACCAGCATGACATGTTTAAGCTTAAGATCCTTTCCCCCCTAGCATTCTGGGGCTGCTTCATTTGTTCTCCCCAGTAAAACTCTCTGGTATGATCCTCCTCAGTACAGTGCAGTGGAGTTCTTAGTGGCTGTACTGCAGCCCTGACTAAAAGATGTCTCAGTCCCAGCTCTTCCTTTCTACCTCCCAGAGGGGCAGCTTTATCTCCTTGGTACATGTTATTTCGCTAGTGCTACAAGGAGGTGGCCAAGGTCTCCCATGGCATCCAGGACTATCTCCACTCATCCTGAACTATATCTGAATGGACCCAGATGGCTCTGGAAGGGAAAATGAGGCAGGAACCTCGAACAACCCTCCCTTAAATCCAATTTCACTTGCAAGTCAAGACATCACCTTCCTAATGTCATTGAATCCCCTTGGAGAACGAAGGGCAAACAACAGTAACAGGCAGTGCCATAGTGTATAGGGCATCCAGTTTGGAGTCAAGAAGACTCCTGAGTTCAAATTATTGATTTCAAATTTAGCTTCATTTACTAGCTATATGACACTGAGCAAATCATTTGGTTCTGTCTGCCTCAGTTTCCTTCTAGTGTCAATTAGCTGCCACAAAACTATCAATAGATCCAATAAATCTTCAAGCCATTTATAATAGCCATGCTTCTCCTTCTGGCTGGACTCCATCCTTCTGGTTTGTTTTCAGGGATTTGTTGGAGGAAGAGTAACATAGCCAGCATCTATCTTCCCTTCCCTCCTCTGCCATAGGATTCCCCTGTCAGCACTCTGTCAGTATCATTCTATGTTCTTTCCTTGTTCCTCTACCTTACCAAATGTCCTCTCAACCCCCAGAAATCTCAAAGCATAAGGAAAATGAAGACTAGAGATTCTCCAAAGTAGTAGAAATAGTTGGGTCTGAAGTTAGAGAACCTGGCTTCAAATCTATCTATCTATCTATCTATCTATCTATCTATCTATCTATCTATCTATCTACTATCTTTCTTTCTTTCTTTCTTTCTTTCTTTCTTTCTTTCTTTCTTTCTTTCTTTCTTTCTTTCTTTCTTTTTATCTTTTTTTTTATCCATCCATCCATCCATCTACCCATTCATCCATCCATCCACCTCTCCATCCCTCCATCCCTCCACTTATCCCTTCATCCATCCAGCCAGCTATTTATCTTTCTATATATCCATCCATCCATCCATCCATCCATCCATCCATCCATCCATCCATCTATCCATCATCTATATAGTTATATCCACACACATACATATGTACATAAACTCATGTGTATACATATGTTTGCATGTAGTATATACACACATGTAAATATGCACACATATTCACAATAAACACACATAATGAAATACATATACATAATATATATCTATATGCATATATGTGTGTGTTGTGTGTGTGTGTGTGTGTGTGTGTGTGTGTGTGTGTGTGTGCACTTTTTATGATTATGGGGAAATCACAACTTCTCTGGATCTGAAAAATTTGGACTAGATTTTTGAGTCTATCCCTCCAGGTTGGTTCTGCGATCCATGATCCTATGGCACCCCAATGCCAAGGAACTTGGCATGTTAACATTGGCTCAATAATATCCAAATAAAACAGAAGGAATATTAAAATTAATAATCTTGAAACCAAGATTTCTTTGAATTTTGGAGATATATACATACATAAATACATATATATGTTAAATTATGTGTATATACACTTATACTGAAGAGGAAAGTCTAAAAATGTTTGTAAGTTAATAGGATGTCCATAATTCTTAACATCAGTTTTAAAAGCTATGTAAATAATTTGATAAACACTTGAATTAACACCCTTACCTGGATCCTTTCTTTATTCAAGCTTAACAAAAAACATTCTTTATGTGAGTCTGGCAGCTAATGTGGTTTTTATATTTTCCATTATATACAAAAGTGAGTTTTCCCCCTCCTCTTTCTTTTTTCTTATTCATATATGTGTAGAACTCTAAATCAGGAAGACCTGATTTTGAATTCTGCCTCAGACACTAACTCAACCCTGAATAAGTCACTTAACCATTCAGTCTTAGTTCCCTCTAAAGAAGAAGAGATTTTTTTTTGAGTCAACTGGGGTTAATTGACTTGCCTAAGGTCACACAACCAGTACATTCAAGAAGCCAGTACTCAGGTCTTCCTGGTTCTGGGTTAGTGCTCTATCCATTGTCCCTGCTATGATTTTTTTAAATAAAATTAATTTCTGCATTTAAATCCCTAAAACAAAAACACCCATAGTTAAGGAGTGAGTGCTAGTTTAATCTCTATGGGAAGCCATTATATAATATGAGGCAAGTCATCTAACCTTTTTTGTGCCTTTGTTTCCTGGTCTGGCCAGTGAAGATAACAATTCACAATTCTGTCCTGCTTTTTAAAATTCACAAAAGCACTTTCTCTTCAATAGCTCTGTGAGATGAATAATGCAAGAATTGTTATTATTTCCATTTTTGTCATGATATTGAAGCTAAGGGAGATTAAACATTCACCCTTTTGTAAGTGCCCTGGATATCTGGCATGTGTTTGAGCTGAGAGGTGGAGAGCTGACCTCAGTCTTTGAACTTAGGAAGACAAGCTCAAATTTGAATTCAGACACATTCTGGCTGGGTCACTGTGGGCAAGTCATTTAACTATTCAGTGCCACTAAGCAATGGGCAAGTAAGTGATGACATAGTGCATAAAGGGCTGGGCATGGAATTGCTGCCAGGCTCTCACAAAGAACAATTTTTGGTATGCTTGAATAAAAAAAGGATCTGGGTAAAGATATTTTAGATGCTTATCAAATGGTTGAAATAGTTTCAAAAACAGATATTAGGTATTATGGACATCCTTTTAAGTTTCCAAACTTAAACATATTTAGACTTTCTTCTTCAGCGTATCCAAAATTCACAGAAATCAACTATTTCTTGGTTTAGAAATTATTGATTTTCATTTTCCTATTGTTTTATTTGAATATTATTGAGCCAACATTAGCAGGGCAAGTTTCTTGAATTCAAAATCTGATTTCAGATGCTTACTAGCTGTATAATCCTAGGTAAGTCACTAAACTGTTTGCCATGGTTTCGCCATCCATAAAACAAGCTAGAGAAGGAAATGATAAAATTCCACTAGCTTTGCCAAGACCCCAAATGGTTTCACAGAGAGTTGAACATAACTGAAAGAACTGAACAACAAGGAAGCCTCTAAGTAATTAATTCACTGAGGTTCAGAGCACATGCCAACCTGCATGTGTGAAAACATTTTCCACACTAATGAAACAACTGGTCTGGATCCAAACAAAATACAAACTAAATTTTAAAGTTCAGCATTAGATTGACAGGGCAAATTCGGTGCTTTGTCTGGAGTCAAGAGATATGGGCTTTTAAATCCCACATCAGAAGCTTATTAGCTGTACTTCATCTCTCCAATTCTCAGTTTCCTCACCTATAACTTGTTAATATTAACTGGGTACTTCAAAAGAGAAAAACCCTTTGCAAATCATTATAAGATATTTTGGGTTATGTCAACTTAACAGAAAAGATTATAGAATAAGAGTAATTCAGAGTAACATCTTATATAGATTGATATAAAAATTTATTCTGAGCCTCCTAATTGCTTAGCTCTTGAATCATGGATTTGGAAGCTAAACTGTCAGCTCTATTTGGTAGCTAAAGAACTAGAGGTCCATTCAAGTATACCTTACTATGGCCCTGGTCCCACGCTTAGCATCCATGCCCACAAATGGAAATTGCATCATTGGGACACAATATATATGGGAAATGGGAATTGGTGACTGGTTGGTTGGTAGCTCTTCATGGATGAATTATTGAAAAAGGAGATTCAGGTGGGAAGGATGGTAGGTGAGAAGGAGTTACCTGCTTTTGACTTGTCATGTAATTGCCTTGAGTTTTATTGCATAGTAGATTGACTAGAAACATATCTGCTTCCCTGGAAACCTTAAGCTCAGAAAGATAGGAACAGAGCACCATTCAGTATTTTTCTTCCTGGATTTCATCAGGGGAGAGAATTTGTTGTGTAGAGATACTCCTGTGCAAATGCTACAACTTAAACTGTGAGAATGTTATCTGAGAATCCAGCCTCAGACACTTGACATGTATTCATTAGCTGTGTAATCTTGGTCAAGTCACTCAACTCTATTGCCTCATAGAGAGAAAGACAGAGACAGACACAGATGAGACAGAGACAGAGAGAGGCATGGAGACAGAAGATAGACACAGAGACAGACAGAGAGATGAAGAAATGAAGAGATGGGGCGAGGGAGAGAGACAGAGAGACAGACAGGGAGACAGAAATAGAGACAGAGGAACACAGACAGAGAGAGACAGAGAGAGACGAAGAAATGAAGAGATGAAGAGAGGGAGAGAGACAGAGAGAGACATGAAGACAGAAGATAGACACAGAGACAGAGACAAAGAGACACAGAGAGAGTCATGGAGACAGAAGATAGACACAGAGACAGAAACAGAGAGACGAAGAAATGAAGAGATGGAGAGAGGAAGAGAGACAGAGACAGACAGGGAGACAGAAGATAGAGAGAGACAGAGAGAAACAGGGAGACAGAAGATAGAGACAGAACATAGACACAGAGAGAGATAGAGAATTTTTTGGGGGCACTAAGAGTTAAATGACTTGTAAACAGTCACACAAACATTATATATTAAGATGCAGGACTTTCATCTAGGTCTCCATATGTAATACTACATTGCCTCTTTAATGCTTCCAATCTAAAAAGACACCCCCCCCAAATTTAAGTATAACTTCAGGCAGAGAACATTAGATTTTATCCACAATTTATGTCTAAATTTATGTTCTATACAGCTCTATACAGTCACTTTTTTTTCAGTGCTAAGTATAGAAAATTATTACAATTAACAGTGGTGAAAAAAACCTAATAATGATAGAGTAGGAGAACTGAGAGCAAGATAAGTTACCATTAAGGAAATTCCTATCTCTAAATTTCCTGTGAAACATGACAACATTATTAATCACAAAGTCTTAACATTCCTAGTGGCTGACAGAATACCACAGGCCAAGAAATTAGAACTCAGGTTCCAAGCTATAAAAATATGGCCAGTCTTTATTTGAACCGAAAATAGGTGACTCTTAAATGTAAACATTTAATCATTTTTGACACACTGTCCTGCTAATGAACTTTCAGTTTGACGTGAAGTATTTTGCACAGTTGGAAATTTAATGGTTTCACTAATTATGGTTTGATCTAAGTTGTTCTGTAACTAGAGGAGTCAACTCTAACAGTCTCCTGATAGATGATTGTTAAATTTTAAATGTGGGGGCAGCTAAGTAGCTCAGTGGATAGAACACCAGTCTTGAAGTTAGGAGGACCTGAGTTCAAATGTGACCTCAGACACTTAATAATTCCTAACTGTATGACCCTGAGCAACACTTGCCTCAGGGGAAAAAATTTTAAGTGTGAACATTTATGCCTGAGAAATTGACAAATAGAACAAATCAATGCTTGATTTATTTTTTTGTTGTTGTTGCTGATTTCACAAACTTAAGGAAGTAATAGAAAAAGTTAATAATGCTGATTAAATTTAAAAGTGTATCAAGGACACTTTTTTTTTCCTGGAGAGTCAGTTATTAAAGATTTAGCAACTCTCCCCTGTGCGTAACTGAACAAGAAATTACACCTAAGTATGTAATGAAGTATAATGGAAATAGCATTGGATTTAGAGTGTAAAAACCTGCGTTTAAATCTTGTCTTTGCTGCTTATTGTGTCTGAAACTGAGCAAAGCATTTCATTTCTCTAGTCTTGAATTTCCCCATGTGTAAAATGAGGCAGGTACGCAGGTAACTAGGTGATTCCTTAAGGCCTTTTCTAAGTCTGTGATCCTTTCTGTACCTGACTCCTACCTTATGTACATCAGGTAACACATAGTCACATTACAGACCACGGATTTTTCACCTTTTTTGTGCCATTGATCCCTTTAGCAATTTGGTGAAGCCTATGGACCCCTTCTCAAATGATAATTTTCAATGAAGAATATAAAAATATATATAGTATTAAAAAGAAATGAAGATTCTTAACCTTTTTTGTTAAAAAACGGCATGAAATTCCAATAGACTTGTGATGGAGAGAACCATCTCTATCCAGAGAAAGGACTATGGGAACTGAATGTGGATTGTAACATAGTATTTTTACCTTTTTTGTTGTTTGCTTGCTTGCTTTTTTTTCTTTCTCATTTTTCCCCTTCTGATCTGATTTTTCTTATGCATCATGATAAATGTGGAAATATGTTTAGAAGAATTGCACGTATTTAACCTATTTGGATTACTTGTTGTCTAAGGGAAGGGGATAAGGGAGGGAGAGGGAGAAAAATTTAGAACATAAGGTTTTGCAAGGGTGAATGTTGAAAACTATCTTTGCATGTATTTGGAAAAATAAAAAGCTACTATAAAAAAATAAAAAGGCATGGACCCATTTAGCTATTTGGTGAAACCTAGGGTCCTCTTCTGAGAAAAATGTCTTTAAATGCATAAAATACTCAGGCTTTTGAAGGAAGTAAAAAATTATTGAAGTTAAAGATGTAATATTTTTCTCATCCAAATTCAGACTCCTTAAAATCTATCCATAAACATCTTGGGAGCCTGTCTATCTCAGGTTAAGAGACCCTGCTCCAGACCCAGATCACTGAGGATGTGACTGATCAGTCCTAGACCATAACAGCAAACCTAAGAGGAAAAGTGCCATGTTTTTAGTGTGGCAAAAGCAACCAGTTTAGGAGATGGGTGAGAGAAAGATAAAGAAAATAATCCTGAGGAGGGTTTCAGTTGGACATCTCTGAAAGGGTCAGTAGAAGGAAGAGTATATGGGAGAGCTTTTATAAACCGATAACAAGTGACTCACTCGTATAACATGTAGTGGGGGAAGTCCTGGGCATTCTAAGGGACTTGCTGGAGGTTCTCAATGGTCCTAATTTCCAATTCCATGGCATCAAGGACAGAGTGAAAAGAGAGAAGCTCCTATGTTAGCCAATCCCCCAGGTATATTGAGGCTGCTTTTCCTAATTTTCTTAACTCACTTCATAAGCGGTAGGAAGGTACTTTAAGGGCTGGTGAACAATTTGTTTTTTCATCAAGTCAGCTTTCAAGAATGGAATCCAAGAATGAGGCAGAGAAGAGAATACTTTATCATCATCATCACATGTCTATATTATAATTATTATGAATAATGAAAATAATATTATAATAATGACATCTGTAGAGCACTTAAAGCTTTTGGACCAAATCTATGATTTCATTGGTATAAGGAGCTCCCATTGAAAAAATTCTCTCTATTTGTTAATGCCAGTGTTTTGTTTTTTTTAAGATCATATCTTAAGATATATCGTATATATCTTGTTTTTAGAATTCATTAGCAGGTTGTCATCCCAATTATACTGTGAACTCTTTAAGGACAAAAACTAATTTTGCTTTCTTTTTATCTAGCACCTAACACTTTGTATAATAATAGACACTTAATATATGCTAGTTGACCTGACAATTACCAATTTAATCCAACACTTTTCTGCATTTTATGAGTTATCAAGTTGCCAAGGGACTCTCAGATTCAATGTCTTGTCATAGGCAGCACTTGAACCTAAGACTTCTTAACTCAGAGGTCAGTGCTCTCCTCACTGTGTCAGGCTGCCTTGTAATTTAAAATTTACAAAACACTTTCTATAAATTATTTGGGGTAGGTAGTACAGGTATTATTGTTAGTTATTTACAAATACGGAAACTGAGGCTCAGGAAATAAAATATCTTACTTGTGGTTAAACAATCAAAACTTATCAGAAGTCAGATTTGAACCCAGAGTTTCAAAATTCCCAATCCTTCACAATGCTTACTACTCCTTATCTCTTCCCACTCTCTACAACTTGGGACAAGTTACTTAAACTTTTTTAAATGCAGAATTGGGCTAAATGTGATTATCTGGACCTGCATTTATACTGTACTACTCAAAAGTGTTGAGAGATCAACTTTAAACTGATTATTGATTATTCAATCAATATTGAATCACATATTAAACTGATTATTGATTATTCAATCAATATTGAATCACATATTTTGTATGTGACTTAAAGGGCAGATCCTTTTCTTGCTTTCAGGTTTGCTATCTAGAAGCCTTCAGGAATGGGAGATTTCAGAGGACTGTCTTTGGCACTATCGTGATCTCTGGTAAGTTTTAGTATAGCCCTTTCCTAAGTCCTAGACATTTGGGGTTAAGTACAGAGACAAATAGAATTTGGAATAAAAGGGAGGGAGTTATTTCAAGAGGAAATGATTTCTGGCAGAGAGATTCCTGGTGGGAATCAGAGTCAGAGGTGGACTTAAGTTAGGTTACCATAAATGGTACAAGCTTCAGGAACTGCTCCACCATGTTGGGATTTGTGTTCCTGAGCCTAGTGATCAGTATTGTTTTGCCGGGAGAGAGTGAAGAAGTAACCGTGGATAAACCCCATAATGGTGTGTGGGGCTGGGGCTGCCTGGAAAGAAGGCTTATAAACAGGAAAAGGAGCTGTTTCCAGGACTGATTACTTTCATTGTCCACCTCTTCCAGAGAGAGCCTGCCTCTTCAGTCCCTGGTACAACTTCCACCAGCCACAAAACAGTAACTTGGACAATACTTTAGATGATCCAAAGTACCTTCATCTGATCCTTCTATTTCATCCCTTTTAAGGATATGGAAGAATTAGTTTAATTTATTTCTTACAGATTAGGGAATATATACAGAAAAGTTAAGTGATTTTCCCAAGAAAGGCAGCATAGTTTTATGGAAAGAATTCTAGACTCAGAACCAAGAGATTTAAATTCTAGTCCTGACTCAGAGACTTATAAATCATGTGACTTTAGGTAAGCCATTTCCTCCCTTAGAACTCAGTAGCCTCATAGCCAGAATGGGCAGCAGAAGTGTGAGTTAAATAATCTCCAAGGTCCAAAGTTCTAATATTCTTTTGCTTTTATAACATATGAGCAATTCACTAAAATTAAGTTATTTGCTTTCTGCTTTGAAATACAAACTTTCTATGTTCCATTTCATATGCAAGTCCCATTGGATGAAGTGTTGTGACAAATCCGGCTACCACATTTATTTGGGGTCTGTAAAAGAAGTGATCATAAGCCTCTTGAACCACTTCAGTATCTTTGCCAAGAAAACCCAAAATGGGTCACAAAAAGTAGGACACAATTGAACAATAACAAAGCATTTGAGAAGTTCAAGTGAGAAGGGTGACAATCTTGGGGAGAAAGCCATCCCTTTGATCAGGGGGTTCATTTTTACCTATAATCTATAATTTTGTGGATTATAGAGGGAGTAGACAGAGTGCTAGATTTGGAGTCAGAAAGATTTCAGCATCTGGGCAAGTCACTTATTCCTGTTTGTGTCAGTTACTTCATTCATAAAGTAAGCTAGAGAAAGAAATGGCCAACCACTCTGATATCTTTGCCAAGAAAATGACAGATGGAGTCATGAAGAGTAATAATACTAAACAACAACAATAAAATTTCATCTTCCACAGAAAGCTTTCCCAACCCCTTTTAAATATAGCAGCTTCCTTCTTTTAATTATTTCTTATTTATCTAGAAAATAGTTTGTTTTTACAGATTTGTCTGCTTGTTGCTTCCTCCAGACAACTGTAAGCTCTTCAAGGATAGGCATTGAGGATTTTCTTAGGGTTAATTTATTTGCCCAGAATCACACTGTCAAAATGTCTCAGATAAGACATTAAACCTTGATCTTTCTGGGTTTGAGGGTAGCCTTCTACTTTCTATGCCATGTCATCCCTCAAAGTAATTATGTATTTGTTGCTTCAAAGTAAAATAATGATTTTTCTTCAAATTGTCTGAGGGGTGTGTGTGACAGAGAGGAAGGCTTTGGCTATTTTGGTTATTAGTCTTATGGACGGACACAAATTCTATTGACTATAATATTCTTTGTGATATTGTTTGCATTTATGCTTCTATTCTTCTCAATATAGTGATTTGCTCCTTTTTTCTCTTTACATCAGCTCTGATTACTCAGATCCAAGTGGGAGCTTGGACATACCATTACAGTGATCAGAAGACATATTCTTGGAATGGTGCTCGGAGATTTTGTCAGAAATTTTATACAGACTTAGTAGCCATTCAGAATAAAGATGAAATTACCTACCTCAATGAATTTTTGCCCTACCACTCTCAATATTATTGGATTGGGATCCGGAAAATCAATAATATTTGGACTTGGGTGGGAACAAATAAAACACTCACAAAGGAGGCTGAGAATTGGGCAAAAAATGAGCCCAATAACAAGATGAATGACCAGGACTGTGTGGAAATCTATATCAAGATATCTCCATCCTTTGGGAAGTGGAATGATGAACCATGTATGAAAAGGAAAAGAGCATTGTGTTATAAGGGTAATACTGTCTATTTCCTCTACATTTGGTTTGTTGGGTTAAAAAAAAACAACTGTTTTTTTTCTAAAGTAGTATTAAATATTGTCCCTGTCCACAGGGGGGCAATTTAGTTGGGGGACATAAGCTCCAGGCATATGAAATGATAATCATTTGAGATATACAGATATGCATTAATAATATTATTAATTCTTTTTGAACATAGATGAAAGATGTTCAGCTTTTGTCCATCATCAATGGAGATAGAATTAGGAAAAATAGGTGAATATAGAAGGGATTATTAATGTTTTGAAATAGACTATAAAAGAGAAATGCAGCAAGCCCTTCTTCCTCTTTAGAAATACTTGGCTTAGACGTTTTACAAAAAACTTTACTCAGGAATTTTGAGAGATTGTGTGAGACTTCTTACCCCATTTTATAAATAAGGAAACTGAGGTTGAGAAATTGTAAAGTATATTCATAGAAAATATGAATTGATTTAGAGTTGGAAAGGAACTTCAAGATGGGTTAGCCCAGTCCCTTCATTTTATAGGTAAAATAGTTCCATGGTCACACAGCTAATGTCAAAGATAAAACTGGAACTCAAGTCCTTTCCACTTGCATTATTCCACATTAAACCCAGATACACTTTTTACTTCCAATCTGGTTTTCCAACTACCACAGCTTCTACACCTTGAAACAGGAAAAGGACTCAGAGAAATCCAAAATCCCAATTTATTAATTTTCCTCAGTTAAAAAAAATAGAACTACCTGGAGTACTGGAACCCTCTCTTGTACCCTCTCTCCCTGGCCACAGAATAGGACACTTGGATCAAATACACAATTGTACATTGTCAGATGGAATGAGGATTTTTCTTTGACTGATAAGTTTTGGACAATCAGAGGAATGGGAGAGGGAGTCCCTGGGATTCCCTTGTTTAGGCTGTCATATCATATATTCTTTTACCAACATCTTTCTAGAGTAGGTCAAGACTGAAAATAGTTTTGTTTAAGAAACTGCCATCCATTTCTTTCAGTAAACTCTTTTTTCTCTGGCAGACTTTTGGCGTGGCTCCACTTGGGGTCATGGGATCTCTGGATTCTACCCTCATCCTTAGTTATAACTATACAAAATGGATCTATACTGTCAATGTAATTCTTATGTTGGAGGTACCTGTAATTAAGAACACACCTTTTATATCTCTTTCACAAGTGCTAATGAGTCTAATCTACCTGTACACACACAGCCTCCTGTGAACCTTTCTCCTGCAACAGTCAGGGAGAATGTATTGAAACTATTGGAAACTATACCTGCTCCTGCTACCCAGGATTTTATGGACCAGAATGTGAATATGGTAAGGAGAGTGTTCCATTTAATTCTGTTTCACCCATTATTATCTTATACATTAACAGTAATAAGCAAAGTATTAGGAAGTTATTGATAATGAAGAAGTACTGATGAGCAGGAATATTGGGCTCAGGGCTCCTTACCACATTATCTACAAAATGTCACTAGACACACAAACTTTATCCAAATAAACAAAATATTTTATACTTACAAAAGATATTTTCTTGTAATATCTCTCTTTGATTTGAGGGAAAAGATCAAGACAAAAGTAAAAAGGGAAAAACACAAGAAATGAAAAATGAAAAAATTACTGTCAAGCTAATTCTGTTCATTTCTGAGGCAATGGTACATAGCATACCTTGAAATGATGAATTTTTTAAATGATGGGACTAAGAGCTAGCAAACTGTGGTTGGAAGTCAGTGTTAATGAAATGATCACCATGATTTTGTTTTTTATTGGGCATCTGATTTTAGTATTGTAAATTACCTCCCAATGAAGCAATTCCCTTCCCATGCAGGCCAACAATTGCTCTTCATCTTTTATTCTTAGACCACTGCCTAGAGCACTGAAAGGTTAAGTTACTAGCCCAGAGTCACACAATCAACATTTATTAAAGGTGATACTCAAATACAAGTTTTCCTGCATCTGAAGCCAACTCTTTATCCACTACATCATTCAGCCTCTTGGCTCTAATTTTGTATTATCTTATAGTCAGGAATGAGTGGTAATGATGCTGTGTTTTTCTGCAGCTGTAGAGTGTGAAGAACTTGATCCCAATCCTGGCAATATACGAATGACCTGCAGCCATCCTCTGGGAAATTTCTCCTACAAATCCACATGTAATTTCTACTGTATGGAAGGACATGGACTGAATGGAGCAAGCACGCTGGAGTGTTTAGCTTCTGGGGAATGGACAGCTGAGATCCCACACTGCTCAGGTGTGTAGCTTCCATTTGCTTTCTACTCCCTGAACAATGGGAACTTAAGAAATGATTGAGATTTCTCAATGGAAGAATAAGAGGAATCTAACCTATTGACCACCCAATCATCAGATAGCAATTAATACAAAAGATCAATATTCCATATGAGCAAGAGAAACGCTCATCTGAATCAGATAGTATCCTGGACTTTTAATGGGATCTCATAAAATTTGGATTCTCAAGTGAAAATTCAGAAGGGGACTCCTTGATATATATTCATTTCAAAACAAATTGATCTCTAGCAGAGAGCAACCTCCTTTGAATTCAATTCATAGAATCTGTAGCCCATCTTATACATGGAAGGTGTTGTGATAAATGTTTGTTGGAGGAATCAATGAATCATAACTATTGATGTCAGTCTACCCAGGGTCCCTAAAAGGCAAAT
Source organism: Myrmecobius fasciatus (assembly GCA_023553655.1). Classification (NCBI taxonomy): domain Eukaryota; kingdom Metazoa; phylum Chordata; class Mammalia; order Dasyuromorphia; family Myrmecobiidae; genus Myrmecobius; species Myrmecobius fasciatus. Next base: position 253,233 of record JAJPUD010002110.1, on the reverse strand, counting down.
TGAAAAAAAAGAAAGGAGATTGCATCTTTCTCTGACTTTGCTTATATTTACCTGTCCATTTCCTTTTAAAGTGTCACAAAGATCAATAGAACAGTTGTAACTACCAAAAGATCTAACTGATTTTATCTCTCACCATTGCTGTTTCTTTAGTCACTGAGTGCCCAGCCTTGAAGAGTCCTGAAAGAGGGAATATGAGCTGCTCCTATTCATCAAAGAAAAACGTTCATGGGTCCACTTGCAGCTTCAGTTGTGAAGAAGGGTTTATACTAAAAGGGGAAGAAGTGGTCTGGTGTACATCTGGAGCCTGGACAGCCCCAGTTCCACAGTGTGAAGGTAGGTCTGAGATAATCAAGGAGATGTAATAGCCCACTACTCCCAGTGAGTCCTGCTGACAACATCTGCACGACATCATTGAGTATGGCAGGATTTCCAGTAATGGAACTTGTTTCCATCTGCCATTCAGCAACAACTTTGAATCCTGGGATAGTGAGAAGGTGGCTGGCTTCAGAAAGACAAGAGCCTGGGATATCCTGGCAAAACAAGTGCAAGAGCTAGAATATCCAGAGGTAGAATATGGGAAAGTCCAGAAGGAAAACCCACTATGTATTCTAAAAAGCTTCAAGCTACTATGAAAAAGTATTTGGATTCCAGGCTCAAGCCTGTCCAGAAGCTCTCTCCAATTAATAATAAAAGCTACCACTTATAGAGTGCTTTAAAGTATATAAAGCAGTTTATAATTATTATGTCATTTGAGACTCACAGCAATCCTGGGAGAAAGTAGTTATTATCACACCCATTTTACAGATGAGGAAACTAATGCAAAGAGAAGTTAGGTTACTTGCCCAGATTCATACAGCCAGCAAGTACCTAAGACTGAATTAGAACCTGACTCTAGGTTCAGTGCTTTAGCCACTGCACTATCCAGCTGCTTGTTTCTTTCAGTCTTATTCCCCTTCACAGGAAATACTCCACCTCTGTTCTCTGCTATTTCCTTGGCAATAATCTATTTTCTCGTGCTTGTTCCATAAAGCTATGAGATGCCCAGACCTGGAAGTTCCCAATGGAGGCGCCATGAACTGTGCCCATTCACAGGCTGTCTTTGCATACGGTTCCACTTGCAAATTCTCTTGCCAACCTGGTTATAGAGTGAATGGTTTTGAGACACTCCAATGCTTGGCATCTGGCCAGTGGACATCACCAGTGCCAACCTGCCATGGTACGTCTTTCTATTGGCAGCTCTAAATAAGGCCTTGAGAAGAAACTTCCTAGTGCCAAGGCAACACTTTAGTCATGAATGGGAGATTAGCTGGGTCCAGCAGGGACTAGCAATAGTACAATGGTATAAGGGAGCAGGGATTCATTGGCTGTTGGGAACAGATCTGTGCAGTGTAAGGCTGAGATGAAGACAAACTGGTTACAGCCCTAAGCCAATTGCCTAAAATACAGCAAGTTGAATCCTTAGTTTTATCACCTTTCCCATGTTGGGTTGAATTGATTTATTGAATGGAAATATTCAATGTGGATAGATTAAAAAATGCAAAGATGCTTTTTATGAATGGTATTCTTATATGACCAACTTATCCTTATATGAACTGAACTGACTCCTAAATCCAGGATTTGTCTGTTGAGGTTTTGGGAGACTGCAATCTATGTTCCGGGCAATCCAATGCGTCATAATCACACATAAAAATATCCAGCTAGTTTTCTGCATATGTGATGAATGTGCTTAAATTCTCAGATGTAAAAACTCCCACCCTTCTCAAAACACCTTCATCCTGTTCTTGGTAGCTCTGAATATGTGGGAAGAATGTAAAGGTATTTTCCAAGCTGATGAAATCCCAAATCCTTTGATTATTGATACATGCCTCACATAGTACACTGTATCCAGAAGGTGCATAATAAATGTCTTATATTGGTGTTGAACCAAACACTGTACCTTAATTCAGTGACTGCCTTTCCATTAGCCATCGCTTGTGATCCATTGGAGAGTCCTGCCCATGGAAGCTCAAATTGCTCATCTCTGACAGAATTTCCATACAACTCCACGTGTTCATTCCAGTGTGCTGAGGGGTTCATCTTAAAAGGAGCAGAGACCACTGAGTGTGGTAGATCTGGAACCTGGACAGCACCAGCCCCAGTTTGTCATGGTACAGTGAAATTTTCTTGTTTTGTTTGTTATTTTAGTGGAAACATCAAATCATTATGATAATAACAATGATGCAGTTGACATATATTTTAAGATTTGAAAAGCATTTTCATATAAATTGTCTCACTTGATCCTCATCAATGTAGCAAAGGTGCTATTATCATCCCTATTTTTGAGATGAAGAGACTCCGAAAGTGTGAATTACCAGAGGCCTCTTCTAATTCTAGACCTCTGATACTACAATTTTATGACTTTGTCTCAAACTCTCTTGAATTTTTGTAATGTGGAGATGATTATATCTGTCCTTCTCCCCTCTCAAGGTAGTTATAAGTATTAAAATGCAAAACACTTTTGGAACATATAGTATGATTGTCTTTGTACATATTTAGTCCTCTTTTATGGAAATACAACTGAGGTATAGACATAGCAATGAGATTTAGTAATCATACTGTGCTCTGTACAGAAGTCATTTGGTATTAGGATAGAATTGTCATTCCTTTATTCTATCACTCACCATGATTCCTGGGATCACTTATGTGTACCTGGTTACATGACTATAAAAATGAAATTAAGTAGTCACCATCCATCATCAAGGGATGTCATGAGGCGTAATGGGCTATAATAAGCAGCGGTTAGATGATATTTAGATAGATCCTTGAACTCCTCAAATGGAATTTCAAAAAGTTATTTAATTGATCCCTCACTTTCAATTGGGTGATTTTTAAATTTACCACAGATTGCTTAAAATTTCTCTTCTTACCCAGATTCTCAGCTTCAGTGTCAAATTTGATTCATCATTCTCATTCATTTCACCTATCCAATAAGTCATAAAATCTTGTGATTTCTTTCCCTATATCTTTTCTATATGTTGCTTTCTGTACCACAATTATTATTACTTCTTGTTCTTGTTCTTCTTGTCCTTGTTCTTCTTCTCCTTCTTCTTCTTCTTCTGCCTTTTCACTTCCTTTTCTTCATCATCTTCCTCCTTCCCTTTTTCCTCCTCCTCCTTCTCTTTTTCCTTCTTTTCCCTCTCCTCACCCAGGGCTATCCAGCTCGTGTAAAATGTCTGAGATTAGATTTGAACTCAGATCTTCCTATTCCAGGGCCAATATTCAGTTCACTGTGCCACCTAGCTATCCCCTAGTCTCACTTCTAAGTACTCAGAATCCACCCCCTATCTCCCAAAAGCATCAGAGGGAGCCTTTCCTGGACTAATCACTTCATATCATCCTTCTCAAAAATACTTTTTGTATCTTATAAATCTTTGATGATGTTAGTATGGGCATTCCCTCCCCAAATGCAGATTGCAACCCTTTCTCACCCTCTTTAATACAACAGTCTCTAGTTGTTGAACATCCCTACCCCAATAGAAATCAAATTTGGTGGCAAACTTGCCTCTGATACAGTTCTATTCAATGAGCATTTATGTGCAAAATGAGAGGCATAGTGAGTGCTATTCACTCTAGCCATAGTGGACACAAAAGAGTAAATGATTAGTCCATGTAATCAGGATAAACAACCCAATTCTAGAACTTATGACCTTGACCTTTAAGAAAACCAGGAGCAAAGAAATCAATGAGCAGTTTCGTATTTACAATTAGATGGTGTAATAGAGAAGAGTCTTCCATCTGGAGTCAGAAAGACTTGGATTCAAATGCAGCCTTAGACACTGAGCCTAGGCAAGTCACTTAACCTCTGTATCGATAATATAGGAATAAAAAACAAAACAAAACAAAACAAAAAAACCCACACCTACTTCCAAGAGATATTGTGAATATCAAACAAGATCCCATTTAGCACAGTTCCTGCCACATAATAGGCACTTATTAATTCTTCCTTTCTCTTTCCTTTCCTTCCTCTCTTCCTTCCTTTTTCAGCTAAACAGTGCCAGGATCTGAGTGCTCCCATCAAGGGACATATGAACTGCTCTCACCCTTTTGGAAACTTCATGTATCAATCATCATGTAGCTTCACATGTGAGGAAGGATTTGTCCCAAGTGGACCCCAAGTGCTGCATTGTTTGGACACTGGACATTGGACCTCTTCTCCACCACTTTGTGAAGGTAATGTTGTTCCTTTTTCTAACATCTAGAGTTATATGTGAGAAATGGATAAGACTAGTGGTTTAGCATCTTAAAAACATTGGACATCCATAACTATATTAGTCCCAGGGAGGACAGGACACAGAGAAGAAGAACATGAAATATAGCCTACAGTTCAGTATTGTGGAATATAGTAGTAGAAGTGTAGGGAAAAGTTATAGCCCTCCAGCTGAAAATATACTCTAAAACATGTGCAATACTGAGGAAATATGGACTTGGCAAGATTACAAAGAAGCAGCAAAGTAGTCAAGGGAGAGGAAGGACATAGTCTGGCTCTAGGAAAAGAGGCAGTCAAGCGATTAAACTTTCATTGCACCTCCAAGGAGCCCAGTGCACTTTGTACATCCTGTAATACTTTGTGAGATAGGATGTGTTTTTATGAACCTTGTTTAATAAATAAGGAAACCAAGACAATGAGAAAAGGGAAGCTACTTCTTCAATATCCTTCAATGGTTCCAAGATAGAGTTGGCACAAGAATCCAAGTGCCTTGAATTCTGTCTCCTAGAAGAACGTTTTCCAAAAACCTCACATATAGCTACAGGCTGACTCTCCTGACTCATTTTACCCTCACCATTCCACTCCTCTGAGGGTCTTATCTACAAAGCTGGAAGAGAATGTGAGGACATCTAGTACAACTGTCTCTTTTTACAGTTGAAGAAACTGAAATCCAGAGAGAGAAAATGATTTTCCAAAGAATAGTCATCTAAAAAAATACTAAAGGTGGGATCTCAACTCGGGTCCTCTGACCTTGATGCTTTTCCATTAATCAGCACTATTGCCTCTACTTACATTGGGGGCAAAATACTTTAGTTGTTTATGGTAAATTGTCATGCTCTTAATGTTTACCTTTGTTAATTTTGTTTGTGTTAAAGTTATAGTTTCTTGAGAGCAGAGATTAGGTATCCTTCTTAAATTTGCAAATCATCCAGAAGAGTCTTTGTTGTTATTCAGTATTTTTCAGTCCTGTCTGACTCTTCATGACTCCATTTTGGATTTTCTTGACAAAGATACTAGTTTACTATTTTCTTTTCCAGCTCATTTTATTGATGAGGAAATTGAGGCAAACAGGTTAAGTGACTTGCTCAAGATTACACAGCTTAATATATGGCCAAAGCCAGATTTGAATTTAAGTTTTCCTGGTACAGCACTCTATCCATTTGCCACTTAACTGCCCAGGGGAGTCCTGAAAAAAACAAAAACAAAAACAAAAACAGGAAGTTACTTTTTTTTTTTTTTTGCTATAGATCAAGCCATTGGCCAAAGAGCTCTTTGCATAAAGTCTGTGATAATGAATGACACACACAGACAGACAGGCACACATCTCAAGCCAGTTTTTTATGCCATTATGGGTGAATATGGCATTAAGGCAAATCTAAATATCATCAGATTTTAGCCACCAAACACCAATCAATGCCTTTTCTGTCAAGAACCAAAAGGTTTGAGGTCTGGTAAAGGATGAAGGATGGATTGGTGATCGGAGGACCAGAAAACAAACTCTTTATCACCAACTCTCACCTCTTGGCCAGTTTCTATAACCCACACCACAGGACGTCAGCAATTACAAGACCTAACATAAGGGAACAAGTATAGGGTGGAGGAGGGCAGTGAGGAAAGACATCTGCCACTACCAGAGCTTTTCTGAGAAACCCTTGGGTTTTGTGGAACCCACAAAGTCATTGAGATTAAAAGTCATTGCCACATATGGGTGTTCTCAGTGCAGGCTGATTGCCATTTGTTGCTACTTCCCATGACCTTTCTGTCCCCTTCTGTTTGTAATTTTGTCTTCCACTCTGCTTGGTCTGTCCTTTCTCTTATGGGCTCCATGTCCTTTGAATGCTCTAAAGAGATGAACTAGACTAGACAATGGAAAAGGGCCTGGAGCCCAGTAACTGGTGAGATGCTGCTAACCCAGAGTCAAGAGTCACTTTTCCATCTTAATGCTGATTTCCTTTCTATTCCCCATCCCATTTCCACCCCAAAGGTTTCTGTCAGAATGGAAAGCCACAATACATTAGGAAATATACTTCAGGGATTTTTTTTTCTTTTCCTTTTCCGTTTGGATGTTGTCTAGTTGGCTATTTTCCCTAGGGAAGCCAACTTACAATAAATAAACTTTACATTGAAACAAAATGTCAAGAATTTGGGACAAAGTGACATTTTTGAGATGTACATAGAAGGAAGGTAATTATAGGGGAAAGGTGAGGAGGAAAATTTCCTGAAAGTTTAAAATAATTTAGAGACCCAGTTCTCCTGTGTCTTAAAACAAGAAGACAACCAGTGGGAAATTCACCTCCAAATATCTCAGGCCTGAAGATTCCTATTAGTCCCAAAGCAGAAATATCAGCAAGGTGATAGAGTGTTGCACTTCGAGTCAGGAAGATCTGATTTCAAATCCTCAAAAACTTTCTAGCAATCTTAGCTTGGACATGTCCTTTAATCTTTCTCAATCTCAGTTTTTTCCTCTGTAAAATGGGAATTATTGGGATATAGGAATTGGCCAGGTGAAGAATGTTGGCCTTAAGATCCTATATTCTGGTCCTCCATCTCCCAGCCCAACTTATACCAGTTTTCAGACCCTTTGGCACTTGGCAGAAGCTCTATAGTCATGTACTATTTGGGTTCTTCAAATATTATTTGTGTGACTATATATGTATATATTTATATTGTGTTATGGTTATTCAGTCATTTTTCAATCACATTTGGCTCTTCATGATCCCATTTGGGATTTTCCTGGCAAAGGTCCTGGAGAGGTTTGCTTTTTCCTTCTCTACCTCCTTTTACAGATGAGGCAACTGAGGCAAACAGACTTAAATGGCTTTTTCTGTGTTACACAACTAGCAAGTGTCTGAGGTCACATTTAAACTTATGAAGATGAGTCTCCCCGACTTCAGGACTGGCACTATGCAGTATGCCACCTAGCTGCCATGTATACATACCTACATATGCAACATATGTATATATATGCATGTATTGTATACACACATATATATATGTGTGTTTTAAAAGTATCTTAACTCTCATTTCCTAAAATAACTAGAGATACAACAATTTTAACAAAAAAGGAGCCTTGCAATTTCATTGAGCAGTAGATCTTTAAAGATAAAGACTTTTCAATACAGAAAGCAACTCTAGCACTCATTTTACAGATGAGAAAACTAAGGTTCAATGAAATGAAGGCAATAGATTGACTTGGCTAAGGTAATACAGCTAGAAACTCAGAGAGCCAAGATTTAGTTCTGATATTCTAACTGTACATCTAGAGTTCCACCACACTGAAAGAGGAAGTAGGTTGTTAATCTCTGTGGATTCCAAAAAAAAAAGAGTAAAAGGGCTGTGAAATTACTTGATGTTATAGAGTTTACATCTTTGAGTTACTTGAAATCAAGGACTGGTTTGCTTTTCTTTGGATCTCCAGTGTCTTATCACATTGCCTGGCATACAATAGGCACTTAATAAATGCTTGTTGACTTGCCTTATCATGCTTAGGATAAGAGCAGTTGCGTTCAGCTCTGTCTTTCCAAGTTAGGAAGGAAGTGACTGGAGTAAAGTTGTAGATACATATACATATATATATACACATACATATATGCATATACATACATATATACACATGTGTATATATATACATATATATATATATCAAATCCCCTACTATTTTTCTATTGGACACTCTAGGCTTCACTAATTCTATCAGTCATTCATTTGACAGACAATAAGCTTCTACAATTCTTTTTTTTTTATTAAAAGCTTTTTATTTACAAAACATATGAGTGATTTTTCTACATTGACCTTTGCAAAAAACATTTTTTTCCCAAGCTTTTCCCCTCCTTCCCCCCCACCCGCCACCCCTAGATGACAGGTAATCTAATACATGCTAAATAGGATAAATTATATGACAAATCCAATATATGTATACATATCTATACAGTTTCTGACTGAACAAGAAACATCAGATCTAGAAAGAGAAGAAAAAAAAACAACCTAAGAAGGAAAACAAAATGTAAGCAAATATTCACAGAAAGCGTTAAAATGCTGTGTTGTGGTTCACACTCAGTTCCCACAGGCCTCTCTCTGGATGTATATGACTATCTTCATCACTGAACAATAGGAACTGGTTTGAATCATATCATTGTTGAAGAGAACCATGTCCATCAAAATTGATCATCGTATAGTCTTGTTGCTGTGTATAATGATCTCCTGGTTCTGCTCATTTCATTCAGCATCAGTTCATAAAAGTCTCTCCAGGCCTCTCTGAAATCCTCCTGTTGGTCGTTTCTTACAGAACAATAATATTCCATAACATTCATATACCATAATTTATTTAGCCGCTCTCCAATTGATGGGTATCCATTCAATTTCCAGTTTCTTGCCACTACAAAAAGGGCTGCCACAAACATTTTTGCACATGTGGGTCCCTTTCCCTCCTTTAAAATCTCTTTGGGATATAGGCCCAGTAAAAACACTGCTGGGTCAAATGGCATGCACAGTTTGATAACTTTTTGAAGCTTCTACAATTCTTAAGGAGATTTTAAAAAGTTTTGAGATCCTCCCGGAGTGACAATAAAGAGAAAAAAAGGATTTCTCTCACTTGTTGTTGAGCTATCTTTCCCCTATGCTGTCTGAGTGTCTAATATGCTTATTTTGTTGGTTACTTGTCTAGAAGAATATTAGATTCACAGAGTAGTAGAGAGAAGATTCTTCTGAAGTTATCTTGGACAATTTCCCCACTTATAGAGGACTATTTCTAGTTTAATTTTTTTTTAAATTTCTGATCATTTCTAGTTTTATTATCTTATCTGGCCCCATTTTGTACCCATTATTTCCTACTAACTACTTCACAAAAGGTTGTCACTCATGCCAAAAATGCATTTTCCATATTGCTCCTTCTCTCATTGAATCCTTAGCTTCTCTCAAGACTCAGCTCAAGGATTATTTCCTACCCAAAGGCCTTCCTGTTGTATCCATGTATCTATATACCTATCATAACCCACCCATAGAATGTAAACTCCTCGAAGTCAGGGACTGTTTTGTTTCTATTCCTGGAACCTCAAACATATAAAATGCTTAAAATGTTGGTTGGGTTGAGTTGAAAAGCAGTTGAGAAAATAAGAGTGTATTATAGGATTATAGATGTAGAACTGACTTCAAAAGTAATAGTCCAACCTCTCCATTTTATAAATGAGGAAACAGAGTTTAAGTGATTTGCCCAGGACAACTGTCTGGAGCAGGATTCATCCTCAGGTCATCTTGACATTCAACCCTCTATCCATTATACTACCTAGTTACCTAGAACAAAGCAATTCTATTTTTGAAAACAACCAAACGACAGCTCCCCCAAAACTATGGATCATAGCCTTCTTTTTATATGCAGACTGTACATAATTAATCAATTAATGGAACCTACATATTACATTTCCATAGTGCCCTCTACTGTCTATTAACCATAATGCTACATAGAAATGTAAGCAAAAGAATTCTTTAATTATTCTGCTCATTCCAAACTCCTTTAACTATAATGAATACTCTGCTCTGATATAAAAATTAGGCTAAAGTTTCGTTATTGCTCTCAGTAATATATCTCAACTAAATTTAATTAAACTAATAAAACAACCTTTCCAAAAGTTGACCTGGCAAAATCTCTACTGATTCTCTCATCATTCTTCATAAATCTCCTATTTCCTGAGAATTTTCTCTTCTTTGATTTTGTTTTTCTGATGAAAGATGCCTATCTCAATTAGTTAGGATAAAATAAACAAAAAGAAAAAACAGACAATTGAAAAAATATAACTATCCAAAGGAGAGTAACAATCAATTTTGAGTTAAAAATCATATACATGTTGAGAGCATAGTTCTTAATCTGGACTCCATGAACTTTCTTTTAAAAATACTGGAATAACTGTATTTCTTTTTTTAACTTATTTTATTTTCAATTCAATGAACAAAACACACATTTCCATAACACCTCACAATACAAGAAGATAATCATTGCGTTGCACATGAAACTGCAAATCTACCATGTACAACTGCTATTCCCTCCAAATATACACCAAAATTATCATGTAAATTTCTTTTTTTCTTTTCCTTTGAAACCTATGTATTTTTATTTTCTGTATTTAAAAAAAATTATTCCAAGAAGAGATCCACAAGTATCACTAGACTACCAAAGTGGTTCATGACACACATACAAATTTAATAATTCCCTAATTTATAATCACTCATGGCCTGAGGGAAATGAAAACTACTGTATTAGACAGTAGATGGTCTTGTTGTCTATTAATCAAAAGAAGTACTGAGCAAATTAGGTTGAAAAAAGGCTTTGCATATACTACTCTCCTTTAAGCATCAAGTTTTTATACATAAAACTTCTTAAACTTGGGTCATAACTCCATGTAGGGTTGAATAACAATGTGGGAGATTTTATGTTTATTTATTATGTATATAATTTATAAATTTATTTAAAATTATATTTTTTAATTTATTATAAGTAAATGTTTGATTTGCATACCTATTTTATGTACTTATATACCTGAAGTCATGTAAAAATTTCTTGGGTCAAAAGGAGTCACAAGTGAAAAAGTTTAAGAAGTGCGTAAGAATGTCAGTGTTAAACATAAGGTCAAATTTGACCTCAGACCATTACTAGCTGTATAATCCTTATCAATTCACTTAACCACTATTTGTCTCAGTTTCCTTAACTGTAAAATGTGGATATTAATGGTATCTATCTTACAGTCCTGACGTGAGGATTAAAGGAAATAATGTTTGTTTAAAAAAAGCATTTAGTGCAGTGCCTGGCATATAGGTGTTATATAAATGCTCATTCTGTCCCTCCCTTTCTCTTTCCTCACTGAATTCTCAAGTCTGAATGTCTCCAAACATAAAACATTTCTCAAATCTTTTGAAAAGATAAAACTATCATTCAGTACATCATTGTGGCTGTTCAGGCAGTGTATAGAGTTAGAAATTGAACACCATGGGTACTGTCCAGGATACAAAGATTCTGAAAAGTATTTCCATTCTGAATCATCAAGAGGGAAAAGTTAACCAAAATGAAATATTACACAAACTAGGCAATAACTATAGCAATTTAGTCTTTGATAAACCCAAAGACCCCAGCTTTTGGGATAAGTATTCACTATTTGACAAAAACTGCTGGGAAAACTGGAAACTAGTGTGGAAGAAATTAGGGCTTGGCCCACATCTAACACCACATACCAAGATAAGATCTAAATGGGTTCATGATCTGGATATAAAGAGTGATACTATAAGTAAATTAGAGGAATGTAATATAGTTTACCTCTCAGACCTATGGAGATGGAATAAATTTATGTCCAAAGAAGAACTGGAACTCTTAATTGAAAACCAGATAAATAACTTTGACTATATTAAGTTAAAAAGTTTTTGTACAAACAAAATCAATGCAGACAAGATTAGGAGGGAAGCAATAAATTGGGAAATCATCTTTACATTTAAGGGTTCTGATAAAGGTCTCATTTCTAAAATATATAGAGAATTGTCTCATATTTATAAAAATTCAAGCCATTCTCCAATCAATAAATGGTCAAAGGATATGAACAGACAATTTTCAGAGGATGAAATTAAAACTATTTATAGTCATATGAAAAGGTGCTCCAAATCACTATTGATCAGAGAAATGCAAATCAAGACAACCCTGAGGTACCACTTCACACCTGTCAGATTGGCTAAAATGACAGGAAAAGTTAATGATGAATGTTGGAGGGGATGTGGGAGGGCTGGGACACTAATGCATTGTTGGTGGAGCTGTGAACGGATCCAGCCATTCTGGAGAACAATTTGGAGCTACACTCAAAAAGTTATCAAACTGTGCATACCCTTTGACCCAGCAGCGTTTCTATTGGGCTTATATTCCAAAGAAATCATAAAGGAAGGAAAGGGCCCCACATGTGCAAGAATGTTTGTGGCAGCCCTTTTTGTAGTGGCTAGAAACTGGAAATTGAATAGATGCCCTTCAATTGGAGAATGGCTGAATAAATTATGGTATATGAATATAATGGAATATTATTGTTCTGTAAGAAATGACCAGCAAGATGATTTCAGAGAGGCTTGAAGAGACTTACATGAACTGATGCTGAGTGAAATGAGCAGAACCAGGAGATCATTATACACGGCAACAACAGTACTATATGACAATCAATTCTGATGGACATGGCTCTCTTCAACAATGAAATGTTTCAAACCACCTCCAATTGTTCACTGAAGAAAGCCATATACACCCAGAGAGAGGGATGTGAAATGTGGACCACAACATAACATTCTCATACTCCTTGATTGATGTTTGCTTACATTGTGTTTCCTTTATCTGATATATTTTTTGTGTAGATAAGATTTTTCTTGCACAACAGTGATAAGTTTGGAAATATGTATACATATATTCGATTTGCCAATATTTTAACATAATTAACATGTAGTGGATATCCTGCCATCTAGGGGAGGGGTGGGGAGTTGGGGGGAAAAATTTGTAACAGAAAGCTATGTAAGGGTTATTGTTGAAGAATTACTCACACATATGTTATGCAAATAAAATAAAAAAACCTAATTATTTAAAAACTAAATTTTTAAAAAGTATTAAAAACTATTTTAAAACCAAAAAAAAATGAAATCTTACTAAGCCAAAGAATTGTTCCCAGTTTGCCCAGCCAATAAAGATAAAGAAAGGACATGATGACTACAATAAATAAAATTGAAAGAGCAAACTCAAAACAAGTGAAAATGAATGTTGCAAAATTTAAAGAACAAATTTGGCTGCAAAGAAGAGATATGAAGAAATACCTCCCTCCCACTCCTTTGCAGAATAGGTGGATTAGGGGAGGGGAGGGAAGTGAATGGAGAGAATGGAAAAGTGCATCTGTTGCCATTTTTAATATATTTATTGGTTTATGCTGCTTCCCCCCCTCCCTTTTTCCTTCTCATTTAAAAAAATTCTTTATTTTAAGATATGATCTTTGAGAGAAGGTTAAAAGAGGGATGAAGGGGAAATTAGACAATGTAGAAACAAAACATTATAAAAATTATTTTTTAAAAGACAAGAAAGAATCTATAAGCCTGCTAGTTATCAAGATATGATAACAGGAAACAAATTTTGGCAGATCCTTAACAACATGTAAAGACTTTGATTTGGCGAGGAAGTGTGTGTCTGTGGATTGAAGATTATCTATTTAATCATGAAAAGTCCTGTTTAACCAACCAGAGTGTTGGCCTCTAGGGGATGATTTATTTTTTACTACATAAATTTATTAAGACTGCTTTCTCTAACATGGAGAAGTTAATGAAATATTAATTTCTGAATTAATGAAATGTTGATCTTTACAATGATTATAATTAGCAGAATTATTGTTAAAAATCCAGGCCAGGATTTTAGCGACTTTTTTGCTACATTTTCTAATGCTTTGCACTGTCTAAATTTAAATGACATAGGTAAAGGAATGTCTTCCACTTTGACTAATTGATATTACCTTAGCTAATAGATTTTACCAATTGGGGAAAAAAAAGCCTTTAGCTCTGTGCATAATATAATTCTCCCTGATAATGAATAGAACAAAAAGATATTTTGTTTTATGTTCCAGCAATCAAATGTCCACCATTAATTGCCCCACCCCAGGGGATGTTACAATGCTCTGAGGCATACGGCAACTTGAGATATAACTCCACTTGTGACTTCTCCTGCAAAAGGGGACTTACGCTGATAGGAGCTGAGAGACTCAAGTGTACAGCTTCAGGATCCTGGACAAGCCCTCCTCCATATTGTAAAGGTAAATTGTAATTGTTTGCATTTTTATAGTAGTCTGTGGTTTATAAAATGCTATACTTTTGCCAATAGCAGCTAGTTGGCCTGGAATCAGGAAGAATCATCTTCCTGAATTCAAATCAGACCTTTGTGATGCTTTTTGATGCTGGACAAATAATTTGTTTCTGTTTGCCTTGATTTCCTTATCTGTAAAATGAAGTGAAGAAGGAAATGGCAAATCACTTCAGGAAATGGCAAATCACTTCAGTATCTTTGCCAAGAAAACCTCAAATTAGGTTATTAAGAGGTGGACAAGACTAAAACACAACTAACAACTGAAATATTGTCACCAAATCTATTTACATATAACTTAGTGTGCCATTAAGCTCATTTTATAGTTGATAAAACTGATGTTCAGAGGGATGAGATGACCTGTTCACAATTAGTGGAAGACAGAACTGAGGCTTATTTTGCTTCATTACAAGCAGCAATGTTGCCTCTGGGCTAGGTAGAATGGGAGTCATAGTTTGGCAATATTCATTTTTTGAAGGGAAAGGGTGCAGTAGTCAGGTTAAAGATAAATGTGAGTTCTTAAGGTGCTAGTTTCGCAAAACAATTTTTTTTTTGGCTGAGGCAATTGTGGTTAAGTGACTTGCCCAAGGTCTCATAGCTAGGAAGTGTTCAGTCTCTGAGACCAGATTTGAACTCAGGTCCTCCTGACTTCAGGGTTGGTGCTCTATCCACTGTGCCATCTAGCTGCCCCCATACAAAACAACTTCTGTAATAGGTACATGACTTGTGTATCTTCTGTCTTGATCTAGCTATTAAGTGCCCAGCATTAGATGACCCAGAGTGGGGCAGCCGGGAATGTTCCTACAACCAAGGAGATTCCAGGGGCAGCTCCATCTGCCATTTTACCTGTGACAAGGGCTTTGTGCTGAAGGGATCTAACAATGTGCAATGCTTACCTTCTGGCAAATGGACAGCACCTCCTCCAATTTGTGAAGGTAAAGTCTGACTAAACATGAATAAATGAGTGATGGGGAATAAAGAGTCTAGGATAATGCTGAGGTTATGAACTTGGGAGACTGGAAGTACAGTAATGCCTTTGCTTTGAGAGTTAAATCCATGGAAGCTGATGAGCCTAGCAAGGGAGAGTATAGAGTGAAAAGAGAAGAGGGACTGGGACAGAACCTTGAAGAACACCCCAAATTAGAGAGTATATTGTGGAGGATGAACCAGCAAAAGACTGGTCACACAGGTAAAGGAGGACTAGGAAAGACTAGTGTCATTGAATGTGGATTGAAGCTAGGTATTTTCACCTTTCTTTTTTTTTTCTTTCTTTTTTTCCCCTTTTTAGTAAATAGGGAAATATGCTTAAAAGGATTACACATATTTAATCTATATCAGATTTCTTACTATCTTGGGGATGGGGAAAGTAAGAGAGGGAGGGAGAACAACTTGGAGCACAAAATCTTACAAAATGAATATGGAAAACAATATATATATTTGGAAAAGTAATATAACTGAGAAAAAATAAAATAAAAAAGAATAATGTCACAAAATCAAAACAAAACAAAAAGAAAGAAAAGAACAGGAAGAGAAGCAATAGTATTAGGTGAAGCAGGTATATTAAGAGAAATGAGGACTAAGAAAAGACCATCAGATTTGGTAGTTAAGAGATCATTGATAATTTTAAAGAGATGAGCTTCAATTGAGGGAGGTTGTCAGAAATCAAATTGGTGAGTAAGGTTCAAATTTGTATGATAGGAGAATTAGTTAAAAGAATTAGGAATGTTTAGCCTAGAAAAGATTTGGGATGAAAGAGAAAGTTGATAACTGTCATCTAATGTATGAGAAATAGTCAAGTGAAAAGATTATATCTGTTCCATGAGACCACAGAGTTGACCTTAGGGTAAAGGGTAGATGTTGCAAAGAGGAAAAAATAAGCTTGATACAAGGAAAGAACCTCTTAGAGGTATCCCAAGGTATAATGGATTTTGTCAAGAAGTAATGGATTTCCCCTCTGTGGAGATTTTCAGGTAACAGGGCATGGCCCCATATGGAATAGTGGTGCCTTTTACACAAATAAACAATTAAACAATTAAAAAAGGGAGATTGAGCTCAGGAGAGAGATTAAGGCTTAATAGATCTATAAGTCATCTGATTAGAGATGATAATTGAATTTGTGAAAGCAAATATAGTCACCAAGAGAAAGAATGTAGAGAGAAAAGAGAAATTAGAACAAAACCTTACTTAGTGAGCAGGATTAGAGTGATAATCCTGGCAAAGGGGACTGAAAAGAAATGGTAGAGAACCAAGGAAGACCAGTGCATGGCTGCCAGGGGAAGGGAAAATATTTAGGAGAAGGGAACATTGATAATGTTAAAAGGTATGGAGAGGTCAACTGAATTAGGGACTCACAAAGGATTTTTGGATTTAGCAGCTAAGAAATCACTGGTAGTCTTGAAGAGGCTTGTTGGGCAAAAGAGTTGGAAGTAAGGCTGCAAGGGATTGGAAAGTGAAGAAATAGAGACAATATAACTTTCTAGGAAAGTAAAAGAGAGAATTATGGGATGTTTTGGGAGATAGTAGGAGAAAGTAAATGTGGTTTTATTTTTTGATGATAGGGAAATCTGGGCATTTTTGTGGATGGGGGGGGAAGGAGTTAATAGATAGAGATTAAAGATAAAAAGGAGAGAGAATGATTGATGGAGCAAGCTCCCGGTGATGATAGGAAAGAGTGGGATTAGTAGAACAAAAAGAATATTTGGCCTTTATAAGACAAAAAAAAATCCATCTTTTTATTGGAGACTGGAGCAAAAAAAGGAGAGAATAAGAGATCACGAAAAAGGATATTGAGGTATGGAGTGGGGGGAATGCACAAGAAATTGATTATTTCCATTTCCTTAGTAAAACAGGAAACTAAGTGCTCTGCTAAGAAGGTGAGTCAGGGTGAAGGCAGTATAGGAGACTTGTAGGAAAAGAAGAGAGTTTAAAATTTCTGATATAGAGAAAATAGAGGAATAAAATGACTGAAGCATAGCAGTGAAGATCTAATTGAGATTAGATAACATAAAATGAATCCCGATGAAACAGTTGCATGACTGTCCCTGGTATTATTCCAAAGAATGAGAAGAAGGGAAAAGAACACACATGATAGAGGTAACCCAGGAATAGAATATGGCAAGGCATTATCCAGGATAGGGCAAGAGGTCAAGGGATTCAAGGAGGGGGAATAACAATATATAATATATAAGAATATAATAAGAATGTAAATAATAATAATAATACAATAAAATTGGTTAACCAATTGAAAATTGTTCAAATCTTGCTTCTAAGGATCAGCAACTTGTACTTGAATATTTCTATATCTCTAGAATTGATTCTTTGAATAGTATATTCATGGTATCTTTTATCATATATAAAGTTAGAAGTGTTGGTGAGGTTTTGAGTAGAGGGATTCTTATACAAATTGGTCATTTAGTCTGATCTTTTTCCTGTGTTCTACTTCATGGATTGTTGGTAGTAGTGATCCAGACCTGTGACTTCATAAGTATCTAGAATTCTGAATGTGAAAATTTCTGTCCAAAAATGCAAACTTTGCCACTTATCTATAATTTTACCTTAAAGCATTTTACTGAAATGTTAAGCAGCTCACCTATGAACACACAGTGTAAGTTAGTGTAGTATCAATTTATAGAGGCAGGGACTTGAACTAAATAAAATCTCCCTAATTCCAAAACTATCCCTCTATCCACATGCTGTCTTCAGAAATAAACTTTATGTTTATATCTAAATAAAAGAATGCTTTCTCTAAGGGCAAGTATATTTTATTAACATTGGTTGTTATTATTATATGTTTATCAGAGTAGAAATGAAGTAATGCTGATTTTTTTTTCTTAGTTTCACTTTTTCCCCTCCACATGTTTTCTACAGTTGTCAAATGTCCAGAACTGACTCTTCCTAAATCAATGCTGATGAATTGCTCTCACCCCTGGGGGAACTTCAGTTATGAGTCCACATGCATCTTCTCTTGCCCCAAGGGTCAAGTGTTGAACAACTCCCCAGAAATAAAATGCGAAGCAGAAGGCAACTGGTCAAAAAAGATGCCAACCTGCCAAGGTATATTAATCTAATGGGTCAAAATGCCATTTTAATATAGCAGACCATGCAATCAGTTCTACTTATTTCTAATAGGCCTTCCTCTGTGTTTAAAAGTGGTTTCTTTCACCTTGGATAGAGCAGTGTTTTTGCTTCAAACATGAAGCAATGAGGTTTAAATTTAGCAGCTTTGCCAACCAATCACTAATTTTTTAACTCTCAATTTTATTAAGGGAATCCATCTTTGTGCCTTGTAACCTGCTGCTTAACCTAACCCAGGACATTGTGGGCATTTAAAAGTTTAGATTTATCTCATCTGTATATCTGATTTGCAATTCATGAAGTAACCAACTACCCAATAGTTTGGATTTTCAATCCTAAACTGCACCGTCACATCTCCAAATGACTATTGAACATTTTGCACTATATTTCTATAGAAACCTTAAGCTCAACATGTCCAAAATTTAACCCATTAGCTCCCCCCTTAATTGTCCCCTCTTCCAAATTTCCTTATTACTGCCAAGAGTAACACCATCCTTCCATTTTCCCAAGTGCATCATCTCAGTGTCATCCTCACCTCTTTACTCTCACTTCACATGGCCAATCTATTCCAGTCTATATCTATTTTTACCTTCATAACATCCCCTTTATATCTCTCCTTCTCTGCTCTCACACTGCTACCACTCTGAGCCAGACTTTTATCTCCTCAAGCCTGGCTTTCTTCAAGTTTCCCATCTTTGTCAAGAAGCTTTTCTCATCCCCACATAATGCTATTGCCCTTGTTCTGTCACTATTTTCTATTTTCCCTGCTTATAAATTGTTTGTACATAATTTCTATACAGTGATACCTCAGTACTTATAGCTAATTGGTTCTAGGTTTATGCTGAGCAGAGAAAATGATGAGGGCTGAATGAATTTTTCCCATAAGGAGTACCTCTCCAGTCCACAGCCAAACCATCCTACCCCCACCCAAGTCCCCAAAGAGGCAAGTGGGGCTTCCAGCTGCAGAGAAAAAAGTTAGCCCAATCCAGCTTAGCCAGGCTTCTCCCTTTTTTGACCTAGTTCACTTTCTGAAAAGAATTTTGATCTTTATGCTCTCTCCCCACCATGCCATATGGAGATAAAAGCTATGGTTCCATACCCTCCATTGCCCAGGGTTCTGGCTGCTGTCTGAGGCTTAGAATTGTCAGAAATCTTGAATTCTCTGCTACCACTTTCCACCTCCACCTGGGATCCTACTACTATTTCTTACACAGTTGCTGCTCATTCTGCCATTGCTGCTCCTGGCCCTGCTGCTGCTTCTCCTGCTGAGTAGATGATGTTGAAAAGTTTCTTAACACTAAAAGAGTTTAAATGAATTGCTTACCATCAGACTTATTAAATAAGGTCTCCCATTCAAGTCCAATATTCACTTCTAGCACAATGCCAGACATATAATAGGCACTTAATAAATGCTTCTTTGTAGATTGATTATATTATAGTGCCTCTGGTCATTTGATCTGTGACTTCTCAAAAAGATATGGATATCTATTGTTTATCTGTTTCCAATATTTCAATTTATTCTTAATACTGTGGCAAACTTTTGTTCCTCACATATAACCTGTTTAAAAAGTATTAGAAGACAGTAAGTCTTTGTTGTAGTAAGTGCTTTCTTGTTTGGTAGATCCTCTGTAGGAAGCTTTGGGGAACACATGGGCGAAAATTATACACGTTAGGAAGATATTGGTTATCATCTTAGCTATTGGAAGGAACTCCATAATAAGATCATAGATGTATTTGTGTATTTGAGTATTCATTTCTAGTATCCACTGAGCCATTTCTTTCATTAAGTCCTACTCACTTAAGAATTCCATTTATGATTTAATTACTATTGATAAAGTTACTCCCTATGTTCATTTATTATACAGTATTTTTTGGTGACATCATCTCCTGCTTTGCATTCAATTTGCTTCACTATCAGCAGCATCAGGACCTTTGAAAAACAAATTACTACTTTGTGCAAGTTGGCACAATTTAATAGTGCTTTGTAGAATATTTGGGATACTTTTAGATGGTTGATTGAAGATTCTGGTTCTGATATGTGTGGGTGTATTTATTTCAGGGAAACTCTTGTCTGTCCAGGAGGCTCTGATTTACTTTGGAGGAGCAGTTGCATCTGTAACAAGTCTTATAGTAGGTGGCTCAATCTTGGCTCTTCTAAGGAGACGTTTCAGACAACAAGGTAAGAGAGAAAAGATGAGCTCTTTATTCTGTTGTAAAATATTTGGGGAAACCTCTAACTACTATAATTCGTAGGGTCACAAAGTATCAGTTAGGACTGAAAATAACTGAATCAATGTGCTGAGCATTGTGCTGATCACTAAGAATGCAAAGAAAAGCAAAACCAGAGGTCCCTGTCCTCTAAAAACTTACATTCTAATGAGGGCAACAATGTGAAAATAACTATGTATATACAAGATATAAACTATAAATGAGAGATCATCTCAAAGGAAAGAGATGGAGAATGGCAAAGGACAGAACCAGAAAAGGCTTCTTATAGGATTATTACAAAATTCCAGGAGGCCTCCTTCAGTCCTTTTTCTGACTAGACCAGAAGGGCCAAGGAATGTCTCATCCCAATTTCTAGTCTTAAACTATCTTAAAGCCAATCTAGTTTTCCTATCTAGCATTTTTCCTTAGAATTAATCCAATTTATTTTTTTAAAAAAAGAATTACTCCAATTTGGAGTACCCCCATTTTATAGGTTAGAAAACTGGAGTTCAGAAAGATTGAGATCCTTTTGATATCTTCCAACTTGGGAACTTGGACTTTCTGACTACAACTACCCAATATGCCATTTCCTTATCCTCTTTTACCATTTAGGAAAGCACCTCGTTGTTTTTTCCCTCTCATACCCTTTATTGATGATCATTTTTTCCCCTTTTCTCTGTTATTTTTCTTTCAAATCAACTCTTCATATCTTCTCATCTCTCACTATCAGATGATGGAAAAAGGCCCCTGAGCCCTCAAAGGTAAGGTAGAAATATTTTTGTTAATTAACAGACTGTGTTATATATGAATGACAAGTTCTAAGATACATGGTTCCTTTTATATGCCAGATACCAAAACCAGAGAATTTATAATGACTATTTCCCCAAATACAGTTAAAGGGGAAAGTTGCTGGAAAATCAGTCCAACATCTGTTGTAAAATCCTATAGAAAAATGTCCATTGCTGAACATACATCTTGTTTTTCAAAAATAAAATTCAATAAAGGGCTGTCTTTCATTAAGTCGTGCTCCTGTTGGATGTGTGCTGGCTTAGTGCCTTTTGTATGTGTTTGAAAAATAAATACTGTAGAAACTGAACAATGAAAAGATCTCCCATTCTTATGCCATCATGTTTTCATTATACAGTGTCATGGGAACTCCTGGAGTTTTTACCAATATGGCTTTTGACTCAACTTCTTAAGGTAAGTAGTCAGTGGTGATAACTTTGAAGGAGAAAAGAAGAAGGAGAGAGAGTTGTGAATTATGACTTTGGAATTTTTATGAAATGAAATTTTGACATGAAATAGAGGCAATGATAAAAACTGAATACTTGGGATACAATTGGCCCATCCTCAAGGAACAAATTATAACTTCAGAATGTTGATGTAAGAATAATACAAGAATGGTGTGAGAATAATAATACTTGGCCAGATTACTTGAAAATACTTCACAAACCTAAAAAAACCTATATCTATATCTATATACCATTTGTATAACATTGGAAAGGTCACTCAGTATCTGTGCACCTAAGTTTAATGAGGGAGCTTGCTCAGATGACCTCTAAAATCCCTTTCAATTCTAGATGTGTTATGACTTAAACCCAGAACAAAGGATCCCATTAATTTCCCCAATAAAAATAATTGAAATACATAAAAAATTTCACTAGTAAAAATTACTTTTCTGATACATAATTTCTATGTGATCCTGAGTAAGTCAAATCTCTGTGCCCTAAGTAATCATCTCAGACTACAAATTGCAGAGAACAAATTATTCTATATGAAGAGGAGTTTCAAAGAAGATCCTTATGCTGATGAAATCAGAAAATTAGTTTAAAAAGTTTTAAAAAGTTGCAAATTGAATTCCTTCTACTGGATGCTGTTATGCAAAGCTGAGATGTTCTATTGAGTCAACATTGAGCTAGTTGGGATGGCTAGTGGTGGGAGGATGATAAGGTAATAAATTGAAACTTAGTCAACAAAACTCTAGCCTGGTAGTTGAAAGTTCATGGCTACTAGTTGTGGGTTTCCACTAGTGTTTCTTAAGAGAGCTACTCTGATCCATAGGACCCAAGGCTCAAGCAAGAAAAGTTATATGTATTGTCAAGGTTTGGAGGATTGAAGAAAGTTCTCTCTTATTTTCACAGACCCATTCCTCCATGGCAGCATCCTCAACTTTCTCAGGATCCTTCTTCTGAATGCCTGTTCCTGCTAAACTTGACTTTTGCTGCAGTTTTCCATCTGCAGTGCTCTGTAAATATCTGTAAATAAAAGATATTGGTTTTCTCTGCTGCTGGTTCAGTAGGGTTGCATTTCTCCTAAGTCTCCCACCTATCAATCCACTATCCTTCTCCCCAGCTAAACAGCTGTAGCCAGGACCAGAAGTTGCCAAAGGAGCTGTGAAGGATTTTACTTTTTTTTCATCTCAGGCATCACCATCTGAAATATCAGAGTGTAAAATAGGATTGGGAACTGGGAGCAGCTAGAAAAACCAGACCACAAT
The DNA here is from genome assembly GCA_023553655.1 of Myrmecobius fasciatus. NCBI lineage: Eukaryota > Metazoa > Chordata > Mammalia > Dasyuromorphia > Myrmecobiidae > Myrmecobius > Myrmecobius fasciatus. The sequence goes on along the minus strand of JAJPUD010002110.1, from coordinate 230,367 downwards.
GGGCATTGCACTTTGGAGTGAGAAAAATCAACTTCAGAAGCAAAGAGGAAGCTCTGGACTTGGAGAGACATCTTGCACACATAATGCTCTGATATCTCCCATGGTTCCTACTTAGGGGAAGCTTCTCTGATACCTGACAATGAGGCCTCAAGGTGGTGCCAGATGGGAGAAGAACATATGTAATCAATAGAAAAGCTATCAGATCTTCCCAGTCTTTCACTGATATTCCTCCCTTTCCTCCCCACATCAGCCCATCCAAGGATTAGAATTCAAATTATATAACCTTTTACTTGTTGGTTTGTTTAATGATGCATGATCTATACACATCTCTGCTTTGGTCATTAAAATTATTACTTGAATGTAGCAGTTCAAATTTGCAAACCGCTCTTTATTATGTATTAATTACATGCCTATTTATTACATACCTATCAATCTACACATCTAGTTTAATAAATATTTATTACATAACTATCAATCTACATATCTGATTATCAAGTAAAATATCTATTAATTATGTACCTATCCATCTACATATTTAATCTAATTAGTATTACATATCTATCTACATATCTAATCTATCAGTTATTTATTACATACCTATCAATCTACATATTTGATCTAATAAGTATTATATACTTATCTATATATCTAATTTATCTAATTACATACTTATCAATCTACATATCTAATAAGTACTTATTACATACATACCAATTTATATATCTAATCTATCAAATAAAACACCTACCTATTTATTACATACCTATCCATCTACATATTTAATCTAATAAGTATTACATACTATCTACATATCTAATCTATCAGTTATTTATTACATACCTATCAATCTACATATTTTATCTAATAAGTATTATATACTTATCTATATATCTAATTTATCAATTATTTATTACATACCTATCAATTTACATATCTATCTAATAAGAATTTATTGTATACCTATCTACATAACTAATCAATCAAGTATCTGTCATATATCTACCAATTTTTTTTAAATTTTTTATTCTTTTTGCTGAGGCAATTGGGGTTAAGTGACTTGCCCAGGGTCACACAGGAAGGCCAGATTTGAATTCGGGTCCTCCTGACTTCAGGGCTGGTGCTCTATCCACTGTGCCACCTAGCTACCCCTATCTACCTATTTATTACATATATATATATATCTAAATAAGTTTTAATTATGTCTATCTACATATTTAATATATCTAATAAGTATTTGTTATATACCTATCAATCTATTATATATCTATTTATGTCATTTAATAAGTGTTTATTATACACTTATCTATGTATCTAATCTATCTAATAAATATTTATTTTCTACCTACCAAGGGAACTTGACCAATAAAAGTCCCTCAGTGGGATATTCACCAATATACACAGTTTACACAGATAGAGCAATCTAGGAATGCATTAAGTTATGGAACTTTTTGAAGAAAGACCAGATAATTTCAGCAAATTTCAAGAGACTATTCAAAAAAAGGGTGAGACTCTCTTGAGAGAGATTTTATGACAGATTATGTAAGAATAGAAAGTATTGTGCAAGATTAGATCCCCTAAACCAGGGATGAGGAACTTTTTTTTCTGCCAAAGCCCATTTGGATATCTATAAGCCATACACAATTGTTAATTTATAGAACTCAAGCATCAGCAAGTCGTGGTACTTAGCTTTCAGCTCATCGTTGCCTGTGGATGATTATGCAAATGATTTCGCCTGTGAACCAGATGTTCCCCATCCCTGAGCTAAACCAACAGGATGCCAGGATTATTAATGCAGCCTTTGTTAATCAATCATGGCCTAAAATCAAGGACTACTTTCTCAAATACTGCCCAGGCTGGCATGAAAAGCCCATAGGGCAACATAAGGCAATTGTACAATACGTTTATGAGGGGAAAGAGCCAGCTAAAGATAATGCTGATTTAGGGGAGAAGTCCAAATGGTTGGGGCAGCCCAAGTCTCTCCTGGCAAATCTTCAGACCACTTGGCACCCTTTTTCCAGCCTCCTAATAAAAGTGCCAGCGGTTGTTTTTATTGTAGGAAAAGAGAGCACTGTACCAGAGATTGTATGATGACCTGCAGGGTCTCTAGCTTACTAGGACCCAAGAACATGACTCATATTAGCCTCAGACATTAAGATTATGTTCCTCCAAAGGAAAATAAATTCTGACAGCCTTTAAATCAAGTTGAGGTAATGAATGAGTGTAGAAAAGTCTAGGAATAAAATGCCAAGGGCTATGAAGGTGCGGGGGAGAAGCAGGGAATAATATTTTTTCTAATATCCGTGCCCTTGTTATCCCTGCCTTTGCCTCTCCTCCAAGTGGAGATTGAACCATGGTTCTGACAATTGCCAGTGTTTTATGTTTGCCTTATTGATACTGGACCACTCATTCAGTTTTGATTAAGAAATCAATTTTGATCTGAATTGTTATTCAAACTCTGCAAACGCTGGGAGTGGAGGGAATATCAAAGGAGATCCCCTACTTATCCCCACAAGAGCTGACAGTGGCCTCCCTGCCTATTTTGCATTCTTTTTAAAGTTATAGAATGCATCTATTAACCTGTCAGGAAGAGATCTATTGTGTAAATACACTACCACTGCTTCATGTTTTCTCAATAATACTTTAACTCTACAAGTGCCAAATAGTCCAGTCTCTGTTCCAATAATTTACTGATTTACTTACTGATTTTTTTAAAATGATGAGCTCCTCTCCCTTTTTCCTGTGGCATTAATCCAGCATGATTGTAATAATAACCCCAATATTCCTTCTGATATCCCATTATTTTTGTGTGTGTATCGTCTGTTCCACTGACACAGGCCTTTGGAATTCAGCAGTCCCAGTTACTATTGCTACCAATTGCTGCCAGTTACTATGGCTAAGGAGGGCCACTACCATCAGTACCTCAGTATTGCCTGATGGGAAATTATTGAAGAAAGTACCCCCATCATTAATTTCTTAATAGAGCAAGGGAGTATGATTTCACACAGGTTTCCCTACAACACTCCCTATTTTGCTTGTTTAAGAAACCTAAACCAGGCTCTGATAGCAAATCTGTTCACAGGTTTGTTCAAGATTTACATATTATTAATGCTTATGTTATACCATGGCAGCCTGTTGTGCCCAACCCTACCACAATTGTTCCTTCTATTTCCCATAATACCACCTGTTTCACAGTAATAGATCTGTATGCTGAATTTTTTAGTATTCCTATAAACCTGAATCCAGATACTTATTTGCATTTACTTGGAATAATCAGCAGTAGACATGGACTTGTTTGCCTCAAGGCCACATTGAGTCCCCTACTCTGTTCTCTAAATATATTTAGATTCTATTGTCTTCACAAATTCAGTTTTGGTTCAATGTATGAATGACCTTCTACTAGTCTCTCCTACCACTGATATCCACTAAATGGATAGTCATCATCTTCTCCTTCAGTTCTACCATTAGGTCTCCAGTCAAAAATGATATAAGCATCAGGTAGAATACCTTGGATTTGTTCTATCTGCTGGTGTACATTCTACATCCCAGAAACACATACAGACTATCCTGCCAGCGCCCAAGGCAAAGAAGCAGAATGTACTATTTTAGGAGCTGTTGGGTACTGCAGTCAATGAGCTCCATCATTTGGGGAAATAATTAAGTCTTTTGTTGCTCTGACTAAAGAACAAATTCCAGAGCCACTTAATTATGAGTACCTCATTGTTCTTGCAGAACCTGAAAAAGCTTTGATGAATAATCTAGCTTTAGGACTCCCAGACTACAGTAACCCCTTCATTCTTTTGTGCATGAAAAAAGGGAAGTAGCCTCCAGTGTCCTCGTATAATCATTGGAGGTCAAAGCTCTACTGTTATACTACTGCACCTAAACATTTTCTTATCAAAGGTTTGCCAGATATTTAGTGACTTTACTTGGAAGGGAAAATGCTATAATTACTAGGTACTCTGTCCTTAACCTTGCAATGTTACTACCTGACCCTCCAACTTCAGGTGAGCCTTTCCATGACTGTCCCTCTGATGTTGACTCGGCTGAGATGCTTTGCAGTGACCTTGTTAATGTCCCTCTAGACAATTCTAACCCTCTAGTCTTATAGCACCTCCTTTTTTATTAAATCTTTTTATTTTCAAAACATATGCATGGATAATTTTTCAACATTGACTCTTACAAAACTTTGTGTTACAAAATTTTCCTCTTTCCCCTCACCCCCTCCTCTAGATAGCAAGTAATCCAATATATGTTAAACATGTAAAATGTATGTTAAATCCAATATATGTATACATATTTATACAATAATCTTGCTGCATAAGAAAAATCAGATCAAAAAAGAAAAAAAATGAGAAAGAAAACAAAATGCAAACAAACAACAACAAAAAGAGTAAAAACACTATGCTGTGAATCACATTCAGTTTCCATAGTTCTCTCTCTGGGTGCAAATAGCTCTCTTTGTCACAAGATCATTGGAATTAGTACGGTACCTCTTTGATGAAGGCTGGAGAACTCTTTGCAGTAGTCATAGTTGTTTCTGCTTACAGGATAGTATGGGCAGCCCCACTCCATTCCCACCTCAGGACTCAGTTCACTGAACCAATTGCTCTCACCAGTCCTGCCACTTTGCTACTGGCATAAATGCCACTATATACACTGATTTTTGTTATATTTTTGGATTATGCCATGCCATTGGATTGTTGTGCTTATAATGAAGATTTTTTTTTTGCTTCTTTTGGCAAAGTTATTGTCAATTCTGACTTAGAGATCTTTTTTTTTTTTTTTTTGCCATAAATTGCTATAATGCATTGTTCTGCTCATACTAATAGAACTGATCCTGGTTTCCTTGAGAATGTGCAAGTGGATGCAGCTCTTGTCCTCCTCTGGGATTCTTCATCAACTTCAGAGAAGCCTTCAAACAACCTTGATGCTAGTTATTGCCATTTTTTCCCCTACAATGAGGCTGAAGTAGAAAAATAGAAAAAGTAGTATAACATGAAACAGGTCTCTTGGACCTGGGTCACTAGGGATATAGGGGTCACTGGGGACAAGTAAGAAAAAGTGGATCAAATTCCGTTTTGTTTTGTTTGCTTGCATTGTGTTTTCTTTCTCATTTTTTCCCTTTTTGATCTGATTTTTCTTGTGCAGCATATTTGTGGAAATATGTATATAGGAATCGCACATGTTTAATATATATTGGATCATTTGCTGACTGGGGGAAGAGGTGGGAGGAAGGAAGGGAAAAATTATCCATGTGTATATTTTGAAAATAAGAAGCTTTAATTTAAAAAGAAAAAGTGATCTGAGGCCCAAATCCTTCATTACTATCTCAACATTTTCAAAGATTAAAGAAATCACAGGGAACCAATGTTTCCAGTTTAGCTAAGGCAATAGGTGAATACTCCATATTGAAGGTTATCAGAGATTGCTGAAAAATTTAATACTTCTTTAAAGGATCAACTAGATACTTTATCTTATTCTTACACAGAAATTAATAAAATTTTAGACTGCTACAAAGAATTTGATATTTCTTTTATCACTGATTATTAAGTTCCCATTTTCTTTATTACTCTAGGCTTACCATATATTTTTACTTACTTGGCTATTTGTCCAGTATGACTTCCTCATTGAGGAGGGGTTCTTCACTACTTATGTTAGTCATGTCAGAATATGAGTAGATTTAAGATCTCAACAAGGAAGGGACTTCTTCTTCTGTTCCAACAGAGGTCTCAAATCATAACCAGAAACTCCTTGTTCCCACCAATTCATCCAGTTCTCCCTTTTCATTCCCTGATATTACGCAGAACATATGCACTTTTTTCAAAAGCATTGATTAATACTATTCTTTTGCTTTTCATGAAAATGCTTTCTGGCATGTGGGAGTATTGCCTCTCTTGTCTATAATTATGGAGACCTTACTTGTAGGGTATGTGCCATTTTTTTAGCCACTGTCTAAAAAGGAAGGGATCATTTATATGTAAGGGGAAATCCAATTGTCTCATTACTCCCTTCACCAGAGGATGTTGCTCTACATGCCGACTGCAAAAAATATTGGTTAGAGTATCACCTCAGACATTTATCATTATATTTAATATATGAGTTATCATTTAATCAAAGAGAACATAATTGGTATAATTTGTGTCTATTTCCCTCCTTACTAATGTCATCTTTGAGCCATAGAGAGGAGACTTCTTGCTGGTCTTGCATTGCACGTGCAGTACTGCCTTTCGTGCATTTAGATTGTAATGATCTAAAGAAAGATTGAAGTCTTTCTGTGGATCAAAGTGAGAAATGAAAGGATATCTACTTAAACTCTAATCAGTATTAGTCATTTCATTATGATTCTAATGATTAGAATAATGATTATGAACATTTATTTCAATATACTCATATAGTAATATATATTTTGTTGGTTATCTAATAATAGGTATGAGAATAAGCAATATACTAAACTATATTTTGTATAAATCACATAGAAATATAGGTTCTAATGGCCTCAAACTTTAATGTTTATTACTTGTTTACCAGCTATGGTAACCACAAAAACATCTCCATACTGTTTTGTTCAAACTCCATGGCCAAACCAAGCATGTTGGTTTGATATGGAAAGTCCGGCCTGATATGTTCTTGGAGTGTGTATAGCTTTTACCATCTCCTCTTGCCCAGCCTAAGAAGGAACCAATCCATCTTGGGACCACCTAGTTAGTGGATTTAGTTCTTGTTTCACCCAGTCCATGATCCTGATGATATTCCATTTTTTTGCTTATTTGCTGATAAACTCTTTTTTTTGTTTATGTGTCATATGTCAACCAACAGGATTCTGAATTTTGTATAGTTGCTTTAGAATGTTCAGGTAATTTACTAGTTCTATATCCCAAAGAGATCATAAAAAGATGGGAAAGGATCCACATGTACAAAAATGTTTATAGCAGCTCTCTTTGTGGTGGCAAAGAATTGGAAGTAGAGGGGATGTCCATCAATTGGGGAATGTCTGAACAAATTGTGGTATATTAATGTAATAGAATATCATTGTTCTGTAAGAAATTATGAGCAGGTAGATTTCAGAAAAGCTGGAAAAATTTAAGTAAACTGATGCTGAGTGAAATGAGCATAACATTGTATACAGTAATAGCAACATTGTGCAAGGGATTAACTTTGATAGATTTTGCTCTTCTCAGCAATATAATAATCTAAGACAATTCTAAGATTCATGATAGAAAATGCTTCTTTTCCAGAGAAAGAGCTATGGAGTCTGAATGCAGATTGAAGCATACGATTTTCACATTTTTGTTGTTTTTTCTTCCTCATGTGTTTTCCCTTTTGTTCTGATTCTATTTTCACAACATGACTAATGTGAAAATATTTTTAATATGATTATACATGTGTAACATATCAGATTGATTACCATCTTAGGGAAGAGTGAGAGGAGAAAGGGAGAAAAAACTGGTAATCAAAATCTTATAAAAGTAAATATCAAAAACAAATAAAGAAATTAAAAAAAAGGACTGAGCAACTAAATCATTTTGAGTATTATAAACAGATAAAAAATAAAAGACAGAGATGCTATTCACATTTAGAAAAAATAACTGATAAATAAAAGTATGTATAAAATAATTTGCATGCATATATATGTATATATATATAGGTTACATATGTATATACATACATCTATATACATATATCTATATATATATATGTAACCAATTTGTGTCTAATGGTAACCATCTCTAGGGGGGAGGGGAAAAGTAAGGAAAAAAGGAAAAAAGATTTACATGATAACTTTATTGTATATTTGAAGGGAATACTAAGTTTTACATGGTAGGATTTGCAGTTTCATATGAAACCATTTTAAAAAATTGTACTGTGTTAGGGAACTGCTTGTTTTATCTGCTGAATTGAAAATAAAATTATTTTTAAATGAGAAAAAAAGAGTGTTCAGATAATAAATCTAGTATAAAACCTGTAAAAATAAGGCATTATAAAAAAATGGTAAGTAAGATCTGGGGTCTACTTCATTAGAGGCACCCAGGTCCCTTTAATAAAGTGCTTTGGCTTAGAGCTCTGTCTCAGTTTCTCTTTTAGTAGTTTGGGGTGATTTTTGTCCCCACATTTCATCCATACCTAGTTATCTATATATTTAATCTATTAAATATTTATTAAATATTACCTATTTGATGTGTTGATTGAACTCAAAGGATAACAACAACAACAACAACAACAACAACAAAAAACCCTAAAGAAGTAGCTTCTTTTTTTCATGCACAGGGCCAATCAAGATTTTTCCATAGTTTGATACTTATTGCCTTTCACAGTTGAGAAGGGTAAAGGAGACTGCCCAGGTGTGGGTGATCCTGTCCTTTCAATAAGCAATGATGGAGCAGCTATTGCATATTCAAGGAATTGGGCCAATGAGAGTGGGAATACAAACTTGAACAAGTCCTTAACTTTTGTGACCTCACAGTCTAGCTAGGGAGATAAGAAATACTAATCAATAAACAGGACTCAGGGCAGAATTGTGTGTGTTGTAGAAACAGAATAAACAGAACATTATTGTTATTTGTCCTTTGATCTCAAAGAGGACCATGACATTAGGGAAGGGATGTCATGACACGCAAGTAAATTTGATTTAAGTGAGGGAGGGCTATGTAAAGTCTCCTCTGAGGTTACTGGGGTCCATTAGTTATAGGATCAGGAAAAACTTAAGTGATGAACAAAGATTTACAGTTTGAAAGGAACTTAGAAGTTGTCTAGTTGAATAGTGTCAAATTCAAATAGAAATGGGGGCCACTGAGCTATACATAAAAATCCCTGCAGGCCATTAATTGACTTAGAAAACTGCATATCAATATTATTTGTGTTTGATTGTAGTTTTATTTATTTTGTTAACTATTTCCCAATTACATTTTAATCATATTCAGGAATGATTGGGGTAGAGGGGGAGTGCATGCAGTTTAAGCATGTTAGACACCTCTTCCCTAATCCAATTCCCTTGTCTTACAGGTGAGAAAAGTCAGGACCTAAGTGGTGACAAACCTGAGGTCACACAGTAAGGGAAACAACGGGGATTTAATCTGACTATAGACTTAAAATGCCTCCTACTGCACTACTTTGCCTCCTGATCTGGAAGATTGTGACAATCAAAGAAAGACTTTTAAAAAAATTATGGGAGAGAATTGCATGTGTTGCAGGGGTAAGAAATCAGAGAGGGAGAGATTAAAAATATATGAAAAGGGGAAGGTAATTGATGGAGAAATGTTCAAGAAGAGATTAGAGGGATCAAAATCAAGGGGATAGGCAAAAGATGGGTTTGTCTTAGAGAAAACAGGAGAGTCAACTGTTCCTTTGAGACAGGAACAGGAAAAAAATTAGAAAAAAAAAGCAAAACACCTTAATGTGAAAAAGAGTGGATTTGAAGGAGATAATAGGAACTATTCAGAATTATCTCTACATTATAATAACCGTCTGGAAGCAAAGATCCTACAGCATGGACTAGGAAAAGATAGTACAATCTAGTGGAAAGGATACTGGTTTTGGGGCCAGCAAACTTTTATTCATCTCTGGACATTGACATTGGCAATATGATTGTAGGCAATTTATTTAGTCTTTCTCTCCAAGTCTTGGCTTTCTTGTCTATGAAATGACAATAATGCTTTAAAGTTACTTTCACAGGATTGTGGTGGAGGAAGCACTTTGTCTATCTTAAATCCCTGTATAAATGAATTATGTTTCCTCCATTTATTTCAGGTCCATTAGTGGAGAAAATAAAGAAGATAGATGCTTCCTTTCAGTCTTTTAGTGACAACTGGGTTGTAAGAGTTGATATAATATGCAAAAAGTACTTAGAGAAATCAGTTGTACAACAAGTTTTTAATAAAATTTACTATCTATGATGTGCCGTGCTAGGTAGAGGCAACTAGGATGTTTAGTGGACAGAATGGTACATTTAAATATGGCCTCAAACACTCACTAGCTGTGTGACCTTGGTGGGCAAGTCCCTTAACCTCTGTTTGCCTTAATCTACTAGGGAAGGAAATGGCAAATCACTCCAGTATCTTTGCCAAGAAAATCATGGATGGTACTGGCATGCTATGGTCACAAAGAGTCAGACATAACTAAATGACTAAACAATAACAATGGTCTTAGGAACAAGAAAGCATGGTTAGTTTTCTCCTGCTTTTTTATTCATTTGGGCCCACAAGATTTTGAATACTTAATCAATGTCTAATTGTTGAATGAAACAGCTGAGTGAGAAGTCATGACTAGTATCTCAGTATAATAAAAATACTGGCTCAGAAATAGACTTTGCTTGAGACACTATAACTAATGCTTTGGGTTATGTACACTCTATACTCTTCTATAATGGACTGATCTCCATGTTGATACTTGCCTAACCTTTTTGACTTATTAATCCTAGTGCTCCTGGAATGCAATTCTCTTCCTTCTGTATGGTTTTTGGTGCCCTATCACTTCCCCCTACATAGTTTCTTTTCTTCTGGTTCTATTTATTGCCCCAATAACAAAAGAGTTTAAGCCCCATTCCCTTAGAGACTGTGGTACTTACACCCAGGGTGTAGAAACTAGAATATGTGCTATTGTTCATTGATCCTATTAATGACATTTGAGAATACAAGTTATAAATAGATGGAGTTGTTGAGGAACAGAGTTACCGTAAGGGGAGGAGCATACCTCTCTCTTGATATCATCCCAGTGACAGGCAACCAAGTAAGTAAAGGATTCTTTTATCACTGAAAATTTTTCTTGACTAAATTAGTGCTGTGAATCTCTTTGCTATCACTCCTGTAATTCTAGAGAGATGTGGAAAAATTGAACTATTATTCTCCCACTTAAACACAATATTTTAAGATTTATGAACAATCCTGTAATGGTAACAAAAACATTGTTCCCCATTTAATAAATGAAAATATTGAGCTTCAGGCTAGATGAATGGTCCATGATCACATAAGTCAAAAGAAGCAGTGCCAGGGCCCAAACCCAGTTTTCCTGAAACTTCTGTGCCTTCTGAATGTCCATTATCTTCCATTCCACATTTTCCTAGAGCCCTTTCGTGAATCCTCTTCTGGCTTTGTCACATTGAACAGCTAGGTGGTACAGTAGATAGTGTTCTGAGCCTGAAGTCAGCAAGACTAGTCATCATGAGATACTCAGATGAATGTTTGAGTAAGTTGTGGTATATAAATGTGATGAAATGTTATGTTTTAAGGAAAAATATTATTATTTTTAAGATGTAGAAGGAGTATCTGAGTGGCTCAGTGAATTGTTTCCTTCTCCACAAAAAAAGATATAAAAGGACAACTGAACTGATACAGAGTGAAGAACAATTTATATTATGTCAATATCATACAACCCAACAATTTAGAAGACTTTTATAAACTAATGAAGGATGAAATGAACAGGTCCAGGAGAATAATTTTTACACCGACAATAGCACCATACAAAACAAAATTTGAAAACTACACCTTGGAAATCACCTACAATGAAATAGTTAATATAGCATGTCTGATATATATACACACATTTACATATATATATATATATATTAAAACACATGTTGTGTGTATGTGTGTGTGTGTGTGTGTGTACAGACACTGAGGGAATTTGTGCATATTTGTTTAAATATGTTCTTTCTGTTTCAATGGGAGGAGAAGAAAAAGAAAATTGATTTCTGTTTTTTTTTTAAATAAAGAGGTAGAGTATTATAGATCTCTAATGCTACATGAACTTTCAAATGAGGTCACTATATTAGTTTTTTCTTAATCATTTCCCTTTGTCGCACAAGACCTCTCTTAAAGTGGAAGTGATCTGCAAGTATATGCAACTTAAAAAGAGACATTAAAGAAATTGAAAATGACAAAAAAAAAAACCAATACAACAAAAACAGTAAGAAGACACAAATACAGGAAGGGAAGTAATGAGTAAGGTTGGATACAGGTTAGGGCCAGGTTATAAAGGGCTTTAAATGTCAAACAAAGGAGTTTGCTTTTGATCCTAAAGGCAACAGGAAGCAATGAGAAATTATTGAAAAGGGGAATGACATGGTCAGACTCAGGGTTGTGCTGGTGAATGTTTAACAACATTGAGGGAAGAAAAAGAGATAGAGTACACTTTTAAGTTTAGTCTTCATTATGACCACTTTCTGTATTATTAATCCTTCCTAACCTTGGGAATAGGGCAAGTAGATGGCATAGAGGATAGAGTACTAGGCTTAGAATCAGGGAGACTCCTCTTCATGAGTTCAAATCCAGCCTCAGACACTTAATAGCTGTGTGGTCCTGGGTAAGTCATCCTGTTTCCTCATCTGCCAAATGAGCTGGAGAAGGAAATGGCAAACTACTTCAAAATGATTTCCATATGGGGTCCCAAAGAGATAGATATGACCGAAAAGTGACTTAACAATTGTGTGACTCTGGACAACTCACAACCTTCATTTGCCTCAGTTTCCTTAACTGTAAAATGAGGATAGTAATAGCACCCACCTTGCAGGGTTGTAAAAATAAAAAGAATTCTCTAAAGTGTTCTAAACTATGTTATGTATAATTATTATAATTATCATCATTCTCAAACCTAATTATCCAGCCCTTTGGATTAAATCATTCACAAGTGAACCTCTTCCTACCTTTTCTGTCCTTTTACTCTGCTCCCTTCTGAAAACTCTTTAATCTGAGACCCTGGCTTTGCTGGGCCTCTCATCTCAACTCTACTTTTTCACTGGCCATCTCCCATCACTGAGATGCCCATTCTCCTCAAATGAGCTTCCTGAATTGCCTGCCTTTCTTCAAGATTCAGCTCAAGTCAAAGTCTTTCCTTGTCTTCTCTCCCTCACCTCAAATTATTTCATGTGTCACTTCTTCCATGTTTTTCCTTTTCTTTGTATCCCAAATGCCTATTAGCACAATACCAGTCACATAGTAGGCTCTTAAAGAATGTTGCTGACTGCTTTATACATAGTAGGGACTTCAGAAATATGCTAAGTATGAACAGAATTAAAGCCAACAGCTGCTTTCAGAAAGGTAGAGGGAACACTCTGGAGAGCTCCAAGCTTTCTCCACCATCATTGGACAGCAGCCTCCTCACCTGGATGTTCATTCTAACTCTGTAGCCTCCTCACCCTGGAAGTTTATACTGGTCTCCTCATACTGAAAGTATCTACTTCTGCTGCTATAGCCCCTTCCTTTGATTGGTAGGCATCTCCTGGAAGTTCCATTTTGGGGAGTGTGTCTATGTCATATTTCCTCTTCAAAATCTACTAACCCAATTCACCAAATCTTATGCACCATGACTCTCTATGGGTGCCTTCTTCCCACTGGCCCTAATTATTTAGTTTCTTTTTTAGATGTTGCTTTCCTCCCTTGGAATTTAAATTCCTTGAGGGCAGAATCAATCTTTTTTTTTCTCTCTCTTACATTTATATCCTCAGTACCAGTAAGCATAGTACCAGTCACATAGTAGGCACTTAATAAACACTCTTGTTGACTTGGGAAACCCAGATTTCTCAAGATACCATGGACAATTATGCACTCTCTCCTATCTCTCTCTGAATTTATTTGATTCTACATTTTATTGTTGCAAAATTATTGGGGTGCTATTTCACAATCAACAGCAATCCTCAGGCTCTCTCCTCTTATTAATTCTAACCCAGTCTCCATTCTGTGGTATAGAATTACCTACCAGCGTAATCTGAAAGCTTTTCCCTTTGCTCACTAAGATGAGCATGGTTCCTTCTTTCTAATGTTTCTGTCATTTGCTCTTTATCATCTGGTTCCTTGTTGGTTTAAACAAGTATGGAAATTTAGTTCCCTTTACAGTTCCCTCTATCCTTTGAAAAATTAATTTCTCTCTTTTTTTTTGCTGTTAATTTGATTTGATTTTAATTAAAGCTTTTTATTTATAGAACATATGAGTGGTGTTTCTACATTGACCTTTGCAAAAATTTTTGAAAAATTAATTTCTCTTTAAGGAAAGCAAAGAATACATTAGCAGCTTAGCACTTAACATGGTGCTTGGTACATAGTAGATGCTTAGTAAGTGATAATGGATTGATTGGCTAACTAACTTTTAACCTAGTTAAAAGTTTCAGCAAATACCTATATAGTTAAAATTTCCCCTTACTCCCATATCCCATTTCTGTGGCAAGTCTGTAGTTTCTTCCCCAAACTTTTCATTCATTTTCTCCCTCTAGTCCATTGGTATAATTATCATATAGTACCATTTCTCTTTTTTCCCTTTATTGATCCTCATCCAAATGTTCTACAGCTTTTGACTCTGAATTTTTTTCTCAGGAAAAATTCCTATTACATCTCTGTTTTTGTTTTTTTACTACTTTTAATTTTTTTTCTTTTTCAATAGCATTTTATTTTTCCAAATACAAGTAAAGATAGTTTTCAACATTCAATTTGTGTAGGACTTTGTGTTACAATTTTTTCTCCCTCCCTTCCTTACTTCCCCTCTCCCCGAGAGAGCAAGCAATCTGATATAGCAATCTGATATAATTCTCTTAAATATATTTCCATATCTGTCATGCTGTGCAGGCAAAATCAGACCAAAAGGGAAAAAAGATGAGAAAACAAACAAACAAACAAACAAAACAAAAAAGGAAAAATACTGTGCTTCAATCCACATTCAGTCTCATAGTTCTTTCTCTGGATGTGGATGGCATTTTCCATCCCAAGTCTATTGGAAGTGCCTTGAATCACTGCATTGTTGAGAAGAGCTAAGTCTATCACAGTTGGTCATCATATAGTCCTATTACATCTTGATACATAATACTACCATCCTGTACCCTTTATTTGATCTGCTCCTTTGATTTATGGCAATCCCTTCCTTCACCTTATTCCAGTTGCAAATCAGATATTGACACTGTTGTTGTTATTGTTCAGTTGTTTCAGATTGATAGAAATAATGGAATGGTTGGCCATTTCCTTCTCCAGATCATTTCACAGATGAGAAACTGAGATAAATAGGGTAAAGTGACTTGCCTGCGCTAACACAGCTAGTAACTGTCTGAGGCTGGATTTGAACCCATGAAGATAAGACTTCCTGACTTTAAACCCAGTACTCTATTCTTTGTATCACCTAGATATCATAGTATCTAGGCTTAGCCAATAATTACCAAGTCACCTGCCATGTTTTTTGGTAGTCACCTCTGACATACAACATTGTTAAAATTGAGACTAAGACTCTGGTTTCCTAAGTAAAGCACCAGTTATAACTACTACTGCTACTAATAAAATATAAATATGGTTTCTAGTTAGCCAAGGAGGATTGTCTTATCTATTTAGGTGAATGCCATCATTTTGAAAACTGGACCCTGAAGATGGGAAAATAAAGTCACTGTATACCCATCAATTAAGGAGATATGTAACGGAGAAAAAGTATCAGAGGATTATCACATAGAGGTCATTTAGTCTAAACTCTTTAAGGATGAGAAAACTGAGACTCAGAAGTAAAGTGATTTGTCAAAGGTAACCCAGTGGTTTAAATACGGATTTCCTACATGACTAAAATAAGTCCAGAGCAGCCATAGTAGTCAGATGAGAGATAAGATCAGGCAATACAGGATTTTTGATATCTTTTACTTGATGTGGATAGAAGATTGGATGAGAATTGTGCTAAACTCATTAATGGAAAATTTAGAGCAAAAGACTAAATTCTTGATAAATGATCGATCGTATTTTTCAAAGTGAGGAAGGGTAGAAAAAATTTGCCCAATTTAATATTGTTAATCTACTTCAAAAATGTAAACAAAATAATGAGATGTGTATGTCATAGAGTTTTCATTCTTACTCCTTGATTTCCTGCAAATAAGAGCCATAGTGAAAGACAGTATTGTGTGGATTAGCGGAGAGTCTATCACAGCATTAAGAAGATTTATGATCAAGTTTTACTTCTAATATATATACTATCTGTATGAATTTGGACAAATTATCTAAACTCCCAATTATCACTGAAGATTTTTTTTATTAGAAAAGTGATATGATGCTTCAGAAATTAAAAGAAATGAATGAATAAAACATTTTTACATTCAAAGGTTCTGATAAAGGCCTCATTTTTAAAATATATGGAAAATTGACTCAAATCTATAAAAAATCAAGCTCTTCTCCATTTGATAAATGGTCAAAGGATATGAACAGATAATTTTCAGATGAAGAAATTGAAACTATTTCTAGTCATATGAAAACATGCTCTAAATCATTACTGATCAGAGAAATGCAAAATAACACAACTCTGAGGTACCACTATACACCTCCCAGATTGGCTAAGATGGCAAGCAAAGATAATGACGAATGTTGGTGGGGATGTGGGAAAACTGGGACACTGATACATTGTTGGTGGAACTGTGAATGGATCCAATCATTGTGGAGGGCAATTTGGAACTATGCTCAAAAAGTTATCAAACTGTGATACCCTTTGACCCAGCAGTGTTTCTACTGGGCTTATATCCCAAAGAGATCTTTTGTGCATGTGAGTGTATTTTTTATTTATTTTATTAAAGCTTTTTATTTTCAAAATATATGCATGGGTAATTTTTCAACATTGACCCTTGCAAAACTTTATGTTCCAAATTTTCCCTTCCTTTCCCCAAATCCCTCCCCTAGATACCAGGTAGTCCAATAAATGTCAAATATGTTAAAATATATATTAAATCCAATATATGTACACATATTTATATAGTTATCTTGCTGCACCAGAAAAAATGGAATATTATTTTTCTATAAGAAACTACCAGCAGGATGATTTCAGAGATGCCTGAAGAGACTTACATGAACTGATGCTGAGTGAAATGAGCAGAAACAGGAGATCACTATACATGGCAACAAGAAGACTGTATGATGATTAATTCTGATGGACATGGTTCTCTTCAACAATGAGATGATTCAAACCAATTCCAATTGTTCAGTGATGAAGAGAGCCATCTACACCCAGAAAGAGGCCTGTGGGAACTGAGTGTGGACCACAATATATCATTTTCACTTTTTCTGTTGTTGTTTGCTTGCCTTTTTTGTTCTTTCTCAGGTTTCTTTTCTTCTTGATCTGATTTTTCTTGTGCAGCAAGGTAACTATAAATTTGTATACATATATTGGATTTAGCATATATTTCAACATATTTAACATATACTGTACTACCTGCCATCTTAGGGAGGGGTGGGGGGAAGGAAGGAAAAATTTGGAACAGAGGATTTTGCAAGGGTCCATATTGAAAAATTATCCATATGTATATTTTGTAAATAAAAAGCTTTAATAAAATTTTAAAAAAGAATTTAAAAAAGAAATGAATGAATGAATAAAATATTTACTAAGTGTTTACTATGCATAAATCAATTCTAAGTAAAAGACAGAATGAATCCTCAACAAGGGAAACATTAGAAAAAAAGGAACCATGCTCATCTTAGTGGGTAAAAGTTCTAATAATGGAGACAAAAGAAACAATAATCAGGGAAGGGTGAAATTACAGGGATGGTGAGCAGTAAGGAGCTATAATGATGTGCCCTCTTTAAAAGCAATCTTGCTATTGATTTGATTACTAGTCCCAGAGCATGGCACAGAAGTTGATGGAAATTGGAAGGAAGAGATTGTAATGTGATGGGAGAGGGAGGAAGCCCTGAGGCTAGTTAGATGTAGTGAGTTCTTATCCAAAAACATAGCCACAAGAAATTAGCTGAAGAATCAGTGGGGAGAGTTCATGGCAGGGTATTCAAATGGCCTATCAGGAAGATTATTTTGACAGCTTTGTAGAAGATGTTTTGCAGAAGAGAGAGCCTAGAACTGGGAAAGCAATTAGGATACTGTTCCAACAGCCTAGACAAAATATGAGGAGGGTCTGAACTAAACTAGAGAGATAAGGGGAAGGATTCAAGAGATGTTAGGGAGATAGAATTAACAAGACTGGGCCAAAAATTGGATGTAGGATGGGAGGAAGAATGGAAGAGTCAAGTATAATTCAAGATTACAAAACTGGCAACTTAAAGGATAGTGGTATTTGCAACAGAAATAGGGAAATTCAGAGAAGAGTAGGAGGACCCTTAGGAGGTCCCATTGTAGACATGCTGAATTTTAAATGATAATGGGACATGTAAGGAAAAATGTCTAGCAATCAGTTAGCAATACAGTACTGGTATTCAGGAAAGAGATTAAAGATGGATATATTGATTCATGAGTCATTTTTGTAGATAATTAAAACCAGAAGAGGGGCAGAATGGATAGAGCACCAGCCCTGGAATCAAGAAGACTCATCAGATATTTACTAGTTGTGGACATTGGGCAAGTCACTTCAACTTGTTTAGCTCAGTTTCTTCATCTGTAAAATAAGCTAGAGAAGGAAATGGCAAATCCTTCCAGTATCTTTGTCAAGAAAACCCCAAAATGGGTCACAGAGAATTGGATATGACTGTAACTCAACAGCAACAAAGATAGAAATCTTGAAGATCAAAAGATAAGATGTCTAGGAAGAGGAAGAGAACAACAATAACAAAAGAAAGAAAAAAGAAAAAAAACAAGAACAAAAATAACAAAAGGATATTTCAGGAGGGAAAAAATTCCCTTTTACCATCTTCCCTCCCCAAATAGAATGGTCAATCTGAAAAATAGGCAACAGGTAGAGATTCATTAATTCAGGAAGGAAAGAATTCTCATACGTCTGTGAAGACTCATTTGAGATTATATAACATATTGCCATTGAACCAGTCACCTATATTGTACAACTTTCTCCAATGGAGAAATGAGAGCATTCCTAATGTCATGTGTAGTCATTGGTTAAAGGCACAAAAATTAACAGGAAGAGAACAGTATAGAGTTAAATTGGTCAATCATTGGGTCAAGATCAGGAAAGGAAGGAAAATGAGACTAAAGAAAGGGAGATATATTGGAAGAAGAGGCAAGAGTGTAGTTATTGGAGAACTAGGTAAGACTAGGATAAGATTTAGGAGCAGTGAAGCAGAGGGAGAGATGGAAAAAAGGAATTATGGATGATGCTGAGATTTAGAGCATCATAATCCCTATGAGTGACAAAGTTGGGATGAATATATAGATTTTGAGTGTTTAGGAGGATTAATAAAGTGAGAAGCCAAGGGTACTGGCATATAAAGAGACATCAATCTATATCTTGGAGTTCTTACACAGAAGGACAGAGGCTAGGATGCAGAAGGATGTATGCCAGATTCTAAGTTGTTCGAAACTTAGAAAATAATTTAAAGATTTATAGATTATATCTATAGCCAGTAGCTGGAGAGAGTAATTTATATGAATGGAGGGAATCTCAGAAAAGGAAAATTTGCTGAGTGATGGTAGTAGAAAGAGAACTTGAAAGTGAGACGAACAAAGATTGTGCCTATTATGTTGCCGAGCTCTGTGTGCCAGAACATAGGAGAAGGAGCCTTGAGTGCTGAAGAGGAAAGCCAGGGGTTACATGCCTACTAGAGGTTTCTGTAAATGCCAAAAGGTGGAAAGGGTATCCAGGATCACTTGTGTATTGGACAACAGAGCCAGAATCCTTACATAGGCCACTGACTCCAAAGCCAGAGTTCTTCTTTCTGTGATAAATCCTGCTTCCACCCTGTAGAAGGTACATCTTGATCCCATATGGAATCTTCTAAGTAAATGTGGGGGTTACAAAATTCTAATTTATTATCAGTATATGTTTGATTTGTATACCTATTTTCTATATTTATATACTAGGATTATTAAAAATTTCTCAGGTGAAAAAGGGTCATGTGAGAGGAAAAAATTAAGAAACTCTGTGTGTGGATTGGTACCAATGATGAATTTCATGGGATAAATGGCATAGAAGATCTCATCCAGGACATGTTTGATCAGAAATAGGGATGTCAGTCATGTGGGAATGGGAGATGACAGAAAGACAATCTAAGTGCTGAGCTGATTTCTGTAAAATATTAAGGAGAAAGAAAGGATAGATACTGAAGAGAAACAGTGCAGGATTACAGAAAGGCACTGGCCCTGGTAAAGAGACCAGGGTTTATATCCCAGTTACTTATTACCTGCATGACCACAGACACAGTTGTTCTCCCAGGGTTCTAGTTTCTTGATCTTTAAAATGGTGATAATGATATTGACATTTCTTACCTTACAAGGTTCTTGTAAGAAAAACACTTTGCAATCCTCAAAGAGCTACATAAATAGGAACTACCTTTTATGTAAAAATACAGAATTCAAGGGACAAAGAATTACACAAGATGAGAAGGCACAAGTGGATTATGATCTGTACTCAGAAAAAAAGAGCATCATGCTACTATAGATCCCTGAAGTAGTTTTTTACACATTGAGAAACTGAGGCACAGAGAATGAATATATAAATGAAACTGGGACTGGAACCTTGGATTTTCCACCCCTAACCTTGAGCTCTTTACAAGTCATGTGCAAGAATGTTTGTGGCAGCCCTTTTTGTAGTGGCTAGAAACTGGAAACTGAATGGATGCCCATCAATTAGAGAGTGGCTGAACAAATTATAGTATATGAATGTTATGGAATATTATGTTCTGTAAGAAACGACCAACAGGAGGATTTCAGAGAGGCCTGGAGGGACTTGCATGAACTGATGCTAAGGGAAATGAGCAGAACCAGGAGATCATTATACACGGCAACAACAAGACTATATGATGATCAATTCTAAAGGACGTGGGTCTCTTCAACAATGAAATGTTTCAAACCAGTACCAATTGTTCAGTAAAGAAAGCCATATACACCCAGAGAGAGGGATATGAAATGTGGACCACAACATATCATTTTCATGCTCTCTATTGATGTTTGCTTGCATTGTGTTTCCTTTCTCAGATTTTTTTCTTGTAGATACGATTTTTCTTGCACAGCAAGATAACTGTAAAAATATGTATACACATATTCGATTTGTCGAGTATTTTAACATAATTAACATGCAGTGGACTTCCTGCCATCTAGGGGAGGGGTGGGGACTGGGGGGAAAAATTTGTAACAGAAGGCTGTAAAGGTCAATGTTGAAGAATTACCCATATATAAGTTTTGCAAATAAAAAGCTTTAATAAGTTAAAAAAATAAAAAAAATTAAAAAAAAACATGATGTCCCTCCACACATACCTGAACTGATAGAGAACATATCATAGTATGAATCATGGAAGAAATTTTCCGTTAGTTCAAAATGATTCCAAAAAGGGAGGGATCAGGAGAAGAGTTGGGTCTTTGTATGAGCTCCAGCTAGAGAGCCTTGAAAAAGAGTGAACTTTGACACTGGCAAATTTGGGGCATGAGGGAAGGCGGGGGAAAGGGGCAGGTTTTATTAGCTTAAGAGGTGCTCTGGGATTGGGAGGTTAATAAGGAATACAATCCTCTCACTGACTCAAGAGTTGCTGATCATTTTCCTTCCT
The DNA here is from genome assembly GCA_023553655.1 of Myrmecobius fasciatus. Lineage (NCBI taxonomy): Eukaryota > Metazoa > Chordata > Mammalia > Dasyuromorphia > Myrmecobiidae > Myrmecobius > Myrmecobius fasciatus. The sequence continues at coordinate 208,999 of JAJPUD010002110.1, read as the reverse complement.
GGAGACTGGACTCTCTGGTCCTTTTTCCTCACTGTTTCCTGTAATCAGAAGAGACAGAGACACTAGCTGCTACCCTTTACACCTGACTGTCCCACTGGGCAGTGAGCCAGCCAACCACCTGTCCGGGGGAAGCAGCCTCCCTCAAAGCTTGCAAGCCCCAAAGAAGGGGGAGGGAATTTCAGTGAGTGCTGAGACTTCGGACAGGACCCACAGAGGGAGGACACTACCACCCACAGCCTCCCAGAGCTCACTGCAGCCCAGACTGTAGCCTCTCTGGAGGTCACCAATGCCTCAGCCCCAGCAGCTCCTGGGGCTGCTGTTGGCAGGAGTGGAAACTATGTCTCCAAGTCGCCTAAGCCTCTGGGTCCTTGTGGTCCTGGGGACTGGGTGGCTGGGCTTGGGGCTGCATGTAGCTGAAGCAGCTGTCCGGCATCGCTATGTAGCCGCTCAGATCATCAACTGGACCTATCGCCCTCAGACCAACAACTCAAGGTAATTGAAGACTGGGGACAATGGGAGAGTGAGATCAGGAGAGAAACTAATGAGAAATTCACCATCTCTCTAGGAAAAGAGACTCCTTGGGACAGCTCACTCTAGACCTGGCTATTCCTTCTTTTTAACTGCAATTGACAGGATATGAAGTAACATCCTGGTCATGATGCAATATCACTCCTGTATTCATGCACTTTATTAATTGGGGAGTACTTAATTATTAAGTATAATGAGCTGGGACCTTTTTGTTTGCAGTAAATGCTATTTTATTAAGTGAATTCAATTTCTCAAAATATTGAGCACAAACTGTACCAATTAACCATAGTCAATATCCTTTTTTGAATTGTCAAAGTAAAAATTATTCATACCTACTTGATTGCTTTTAAAAGCTATTTATATTTTGTGTCCCTTATTAGCCATGAATCTCAGGTGACAATGTGATAAAGTAGAAAAAACACTGGCTTGGTAATTAAAGGATTTGGGTTCAAATTCTGTTTTTGATAGTTACTACTTGCGTGACCTTTTTAGGCAGTCACAGCTTCGCTGGGTCTCAGTAGTCTCATCTTTGAAATGACAAAGCCGAACTAGATGACCTTTAAGGATCATCTCTCCCAGTCTGAACTCTAGGATTTTATTATCTATATGTTCTAAAAATTCCAGATACAGATTTTAAGCTATAAATCAAAATTGCTTGTTGTCATCATTTGATTTCTAATTTATGTAAGGTGCCAAAAATCACTGTGAGAAAAAGTAATAGATTAATGATTTTGTTAGGTTTTTAAAATTTTGATTCATCACAGCTACCTGGTATATACCTATGAGAGAGTACTGTCCACTTAGATTGGCCATTTTATTAGTCAAATTTTGATTAAAATACATGTATATAGGACAAGGTGTTAGAATTAAATCTGAAGATTTTGTTTGCTTTTTAAACTGGTCTCACAACTTAAGAGACTTTAAAAGGTGAAACAAATTCTCTAGAATAACTGGGAACAAAAAGCAAACTTATAGTAGGTGAGGATTCCAAGGAACTATGCTTATCTTTATTTTTAAATTGGGCCAATGGGGATACATTTTATTTATTTCAACCTGAAACCATAGCTTAGGCAATTGGGAAAGACATGTTCCTCTTTCAGAGTTACAAAATCAGAGTTATATGCCAAGATTATTTCAAAATTTTCTGAGAGACCTTTAGATTACAAAATTTCTAGTCTGATCTTTAAATAACTAAAATTCTCCACTTAAAAATTTAATGATATTAAATGAATGCTAATGGAATGGAAGTAGAAGATGATAATCTTCATTTATGTTAACACATTTAGGTACCTGCTATTAATAGAAGATTCAAAGAAAACAAACATACTTTCCTGCTTATCTGGAAGAAACTAATTTGGTTGTAACTGGGTCTTGTTTATATTGGATTCAAGCCTGGTTAATAACTAAAGTACCATGAAACTTTTCTGCAGAGACCCATTCCATCATGGTTAGATTGTGAGAGGACTGTTGGTTCTGTCTTCCAACCACTGAACAAGAAAACTTTTAGAGAGAAATCATGATAGTGTCAATTCTTTCCCCAAAGTGTAGTGCAAGAGAACAAGCATGTTAGAGATTTTTGTCTCTAAATAGGACCCAAATAACCTGTGCGAACAAAATATCATGTTTATTTTTTGAAAACAAAACTTATTGAATTATTTCAGAAAATCACACTTAAGAGTTGGAAGGGACTTTAGTCCGTAGTTCCATTTATACTTGAAAATTAATCTGTTTTCTCTCCAACACTTTTGCTTGAAGATCTCCTAGGAAGCCCATTCTGCTTTAGAATAATTCCAATTGTTAAGCTTTCCTGACATTCAAGTCTATTTCCACCCACTTCTAGTCATGTCTCCTGGGGGTTGAACCAATATAAACACCCTTTCCTTGAAGAGCCGCTCAAGTACTGTACTTGTAGATTGCCATCAAGTCTTTCCATAAATCTTTTCTGGCTAAACATACTTAGTCTTTTTTAAAGAACTTCTTATGTATGATCTTAAGGCCCTTTACAATTCTGGTTGTATTTACATCACATTTTACTTTGGGATCTCAGCTAGTTCCCTATTTCTCACTAGGTTATCTTGTCCAGTGTTATTTCTTTAATTCAGCATCCCCCATCCCCTTTCCACTTCACTCATTCCTTGGGGCAAGAACTGTGCCATTTTTATCTTTGCATCTCCAGAGCCTTAGAACATTTTCTGGAAGATAATAGGACCAGATATTTAGTGAATTGGGGTAAAATGAAATTTAAGAATTAAGTAAAATATCCTTCCTACAAGTTAATACAAAAGAGATCTTGAATCATTAAGAAAAGCTTTTAAACAGAATTTTTCCGCCATCCCCTTTCCTCTTCACTCATTCCTTGGACCAAGAACTGTGCCATTTTTATCTTTGCATCTCCAGAGCCTTAGAACATTTTCTGGAAGGTAATAGGACCAAATATTTAGTGAATTGGGGGAAAATGAAATACAAAGATAAAGTAAAATATCCTTCCTACAAGTTAATACAAAAGAGGTCTTGAATCATAAAGAAAATGTTTTAAACAGAACTTTTGTGTTTCATGCCTAGTTTAAATCCTTCAGAGCCTACCTTTAAGAAAATGGTCTACAGAGAGTATGAAGCAGGTTTTACACAAGAAAAACCAAGATCGGACATTTCAGGTACGTCTCAAATAAAAAACAAATGGTAAAGCCACACATCTTTGAGAGGGTTAGACTGGTAGAAATTCCTTGGGCTCTTTTACCTATATTATTTTTGTTTTTCATTTTCAAAAAGGACCATAATATCAGGGAGGTGATGCCTTGACTTGGAAATGAATTGGATTTGAATAAGGGAGGGCTGGGCAAGGTCACCAGTCTCACTTTCTCCTCCAGAGTCATCTCAGTCCAGTGGCCAGATAGAGATCTGGATGACTGGAGATGACCCGGATGCAGTGGGAAACCTTGGCCTTTTTAAGCAAAAGAATTTCAGAGATCTCAGTCTGACTGAGACAATGCCTATTAAGTGATTAAGGCTGGTTAAGAAATGGGGGTACTAGAGGAATAGTCCCTGGTCACACTGGCATCCCACTATGGCAAATTACAAGAAGACAGGGACGTATACCAGTTGGATGGGTTGCAATCAGCGCCACCTAGCTACCCCCATTCTATGATTAACAGGATCATATTAATAATGCTACAAGTTGTGGAAGATAGGGAAATGAGATGAAGATGAGGAAGAACATTCTAAGTATGAAGGGAAGTCAGTGAAAAATGACTGGAGTTAGGAAATGAGTATCTAGTTTGAGAAATAGCAAGGAGTCCAGTGTCACTGCCTTAAAGAGTACTTGTTGGGGTATAAGGTGTTAGAAAACTAGGAAAGTGGGGAGTAGCTAGGTTAAAAGGGGCAAGGATACTAAACAGAGTATTGTATATTGATTCCTGTGGTGACAGGGAGCCATTGAAGTTTATTGAGGAGGGATGACAACGTCCGACCTGAACTTCAGGAAAATAAATTTTGTGATTGGGTGGAAGACAGATTAGAGTGGGGAGAGAAGGATGTGTGCTTGTGTGTGTGTGTGTGTGTGTGTGTGTGTGTGTGTGTGTGTATGTGTGTGTGTGTTTTAGAGGAACTGTATTAGAGAAGAAAAGGGGACATATGTGAGACATGCTAAAAAAAAAGGTAAAATAAGTAGACTTTAGCAACAAATTGGATATAAGGAGAGAATGAAATTAAAAAGTTGAGGATGACATCTAGGTTGTGAGCCTGGGGAATGAAGAGGATGATGATGGAGAAAATGCTAATAATTCCAATTAAACTTAAAAGTTTGTCCTGCTTAAGCTTTTTTTTTCCTTTGGAAGGCTGGTTATTAAACATTTTCAGCACATCTCTGCTGATCTCCATACTTTCAGCTTGGTCTAAGGGGTGTAATTTGAATGGTAAATTCATTCATAGGTTCATAGAGTTGCAATGGGACCTTAGTCCAATCCTTCCATGCTATTGATATGGAAACTCAAAGTCAAGGGGTAGTCACAATGCCAGAAAGCAACAGTCAGAATTAGATCCCAGGTCCTCAGGCTTTTGGTATGATGCTTTTCCTACTATCCCCCCATGGGGAATATTTATAAATTTTGGGATACATGCCTTGAGAGGATTCATTGGGGGGGGTCGAGATATATGTAGGATCCAGGAAATCTACTCTAGGCTAGAAAATGTCTAGTTTTGCTTCTTCATGCTATGAAAGGAGTTGTGAAATATTTGTGGATGGAGAATATTTTGTTGTGCCGCAGTTTCCCTGTCTTAGTTTCCCTCAGTTGCTGTCTCAGTCTCCCTCAATTGCTCTGTTCCCATGACCGAGCCACAGTTCCCACATATCAGTTTCCCTAAATTGCCCTGTTTCCCTTAATGCTACAGTTCCCACCTCCAAACTTCCCTTAATTGCTCTGTCCCAGAATAGCAATCCCCATTTCTTGATCTTCAGAAATAATTGGACTCACATTCCAAAGGAATTATGAAACCTCCAGATGGCCAGCCTCGACCTACCCCTTATCTGTATGACCCAGACTTTCTGTCTTCTCCCAGTTCTGGCATCCTACTCCTTACCTGCCAGAACTGAATTTATGGTTTCCTTGGACACCAGATGTGCTCAGCTGTTCCCATGAGTTCTTTGTCTCCCCTGGGCTATAGAGATTATAAAAATCGTGTTCCCCATCAATGAGGTGCTGAATACTTTGTATTATTCAGTCAGCTGACATGCTGTCAGTCTAAGTCTCTGGCCTGGACTGCGTGCTTTGAGACATGAGTCCCAGCAGTCCCAGAATCCATAACTATGGATTCTGAACTCTCAATTAACATCAATAAAACATTACCTAATTTCCACTGTGTGATACTGCCTCAGTTTCTCCCTGAGCATTACAATTTTGAGCATAAAAAGTGGTTTACTTTGTATTGTTTAGGCCTTCCATTCTCTTGAAATAACAATAGACTAGCTTATTGATCCACTTTAATGAGTCTGAAATTAAATGTTTGAAGTAGGAGTTTATAGACTATAGGTTTTCTGAGGGCAAAAATTATTTCTCTCTTTTTTTTTGCAACCCCCTATTCTCCAAGATTTAGCAGAGAATCTTGTACCCATTAGGTGCTTAATAAATGCTTAATGGATTGAATTTTTGTGACTAGTCTCATTTTCTTTTAGGCCTTTTAGTCCCCTTCCTCTTTAGCCCCTAACTTTAGTGCCTTCCCCTCTGAGGTTTACCCCTTTAACTCCTTTGCATCTTTGTGTATTTTTATTTATGTACAATTTGTCTTCTCCATGAGAATAGAACTCTTTGAGAGTAGGAAATACTTGTGCTTTGCTTTCCCTACGTTTAGCACTCTGCCTGAGCAATCATTTAATAAATGCCCATTTATTGGTTGATGAAAGGGAGGAAGAAAGGAAAAGGCCACTGAAGAAAGGTCTTAAAAATCAGAAAACTAATTAAGGGCTTATCCACAGCACAAATATCTCCCAAGATGCCTTCTCCACAAGCCCGGACACAGATTGCATGAGAAGATCAACTCCCTTGTTTTGTTTTAATTAAGAGGCTGAGGGAAATATTCAAACCTAATGTTTGAGTAAGGGATCTTCACAAAGCAGGTGCCTGGGAGATTTGCTGTGAATGACCTGATTTTCCAGCTTTATGATCTCACATAAACACCCGCCAACAATACCATGGTGATTAAGCACCCTGCACTACAGGGGTGGAACTTTGAGTACAACAAATACTTTAGCTGGCAAGAAACTTACTTTAGTATAAGCCCCAGGGCATGGGATACAAAAGTTGTAAATAGCAGGGGATGGAGCAATTGACCAAAGGATCTCAAATCAATTCAACAAGCATTGATTAAGCTCCTGCAATGAGATAGGCACTAGTGGGATAAAGATGAAGAATGCTCCAATACTGAAACAATCCAATAAGCATTTATTAAGTTCCTATTATGTGCAAAGGCAGAACCAACAATAATCCCTGACCTCATTTCAGTCATATTGGATTCTTTGTGACCCCATTTTGGGGGCTTTCTTGGCCAAGATACTGGAGTGGATTGCCATTTTCTTTTCTAGCTCATTTTATAGATGAGAAATTTAACAAGTCCTACAGCTAATCAGAGGATCACTCACCCACTCACCTAATTGTTATAAATGCCCAGTTTTTGCCTGTCAGACTTAAGCCAGCTCCATAAGATTGGCTTCTACATTACATAAATTATAGAAAATTTCAGAAGAGGCAAGCAGCTGTTTTCAGTGATTATTCTGGGGTTCTGGGAGAAAGACATTAAGATAGTTAAGATAAATCCTAAGATTTAAGTGACTTTCCAGGCTCTCGTGACTGTCTGAGGCCAGATTTGAACTCATGAACATGAATCCTTCTGATTCTAAACCCATATCCCTGACCTCAAAAAGTTTATAATCTGCAGTTTACAGAGAAAAATGAGAGGCAAGGAATTAGCAACTGTTTACGAAGATAAAGGGTAAATACAATTCCAGAAGTCAGGGGAAAACAGATTAAAATCAGCTTTAGCCCAGAAAGGCAGGCAGCACAACCCAAGAGAAGCCATTATCCATGAGGCAACATGGGGAACACTGGACTCGGAGGCAAGAGATTTCAGACAGCTAGTTCCTAGCTGTGTAACCAAGTCACTTTAATTATCTGAGGCTATTTTCTATCTGCAAGATGGCTATACTTGCACTATGTGTGTTACAGAGTGGTTGTGGAAAAAGTGTTCAGTAAAGTGCTATCTTAATGTCTTTCTCCCAAAACCCCAGAATGATCACCGTAACCAGCTGCTTGCCTCTTCTGAAATTTTCTATAATTTCTGTAATATAGAAGCCAATCTTATGGAGCTGGCTTAAGTCTGACAGGCAAAAACTGGGCATTTGTAACAACTAGGTGAGATGGTGAGTGATCCTCTGATTAGCTGTAGGACTTGTTAACTAAAAGTCTAACCCTCCACCCCACTAAGCACTAAAGTAGCGGAGATGCCACCAACTCCATAAAGAATAAAAAATAATCCTGGGGATGGGAAATAGACCTGTGATTTCACTGGTATGGGAGACTCTCGGTGAGAAAATTCATTCTGTTCATGTAGGCTGGTACTTTTTATGCCCCGAAGATTGAGAGGATGGTAATGAAGAAAATGCTAATAACTCCAATTAAACTTAAAAGTTTGCCCTGCTTAGACTTTTTTTTTCCTCTTTGGAGGACTGTTATCTGGGACACTGATGTCAATGACTTGCCCAGAGAGACAGCCAGTATAAATTACAGATAGGATGGGAATCCTGTTTTTCTTAACTTCAAAGCCAATTTTCTACCTATTAGTCCATGCTTTTTTTTAAAAAAAAATCTTTTTTAATAAGCCCATGCCTTTAAATTTTAAGTTTTAAAAATATATAAAATATATATTATATATAAAATTGCTAGGTATTCCAGAGTTATTTCCAGTGTCCCTAATACTAGTGCTTTGTCTCTGAGATTATTTCCAAGCTCTCCTATATATGTCTTGTTTGTACCCAGTGATTTGCTTGTTGTCTGTCCCATTAGATTGTGGGCAGCCTGGGAGAAGATAATTGTTTTTATCTTTCCCCTTTCTTTGTATCTCTAATGCATACTTAACATAGTGCATGACACATAGTTAACACTTAATATAAGTTTGTTGCTTGCTGACTTACAAATGGGGCAAATGTAATCTTGATAGAGTACAGAAAGTGTCAGGTTTGTAATCAGGGGTCATGAGTTCGAATCATTTGATCAGGGGTCTTGACTTCCATTTACTATTTTTATGGCCTTAGGCAAATCACTCAGTTATTCTGAGATCTCAGTTTCTCCATTTGCAAAATGGGTGGGAACGTTGGGCTAAATGATGCTAAAGTCTCTTCCAAAACTATGTTCCTATGATATGCTATTAATTAACTATGTGAACTTGAGTTAACTTTTCTGAAATCTCTAGGTATCAGTTTACTCATTTGGAAAAAAAAAGGTCTCTAAAATCTTCTCATCCTATGGATCATAGTCTGAAAAAACTTGTTCAATAAATAGTCAGCAAAAACCAGATTTTTCACTCTTTGCCCTCATACAATAACCAACCAGTAGTTACTCAAAAATGGGGAAAATTTTTTCCAATTGCCTTTTTTTAATCTCAAAAGTATTTTCTATGAAAAATATCTCTGGGATTCATTTTAGGTATTTTTAAAAATATCAGATAGGATTTTTTTTCTGAGTCAAAAAGGGCAATACTAGAGGGGGGAAATATAGATAATGGTAATAATGGGCTATGTATGGGTGAGGATTCTTGAATACTGCTTTCTAGTCCTGCTTTGACTTGTGTGACCCAGGCCAGTTCTACTTCCCTATTAATAATATCAGTAGCTAGCATTTATATCAGGACAGCTGGATGGTGCCATAGTGGATAGAACACTAGCCTGAAGTCAGGAAGATTCATCTTCATGAGTTCAAATCTCTCATTAGACATTTTCTTACAAGTTGTAGGGATTTAGGCAAGCCACTTAATTCTGCCTCTTCTGTAAAATGAGCTAGACAAGGACATGGCAAATCACTGTAGTGTCTCTGTCAAGAAAACACTAAGTGGGGTCATGAAGAGATAGAACTGAAAAATGATTAAACAACAAAAATATTTACATTTAAAAAATTTTTACATTAATTTAATTTTTAAGATTTGCAAAGCATCTTACCTGTGTTGTCTCATTTAATCCTCCCAACAACCTTCTGAGATGGATGTTTTTATTATTCTCATTTTTGCAGATGAGAAAGTAGAGGTTAAAAAAGGGTGACTTGCCCAGTGTCACATAACTAGTAAGTATCTGAGGCAGGATTTGAATTCAGGTCCCACACTATATTGCCCTTACCATCTAACTAACTCCAGGACAAGTAGGGGGTAACTAGTAACTAGTTCTGTGGCAAAGATCAACAGAGCCAGGATAACAGTTATTGCTAGAAATTGTGTATTCATGTCATTTGTCTGGTGGTTTTGAACATATTTACATTTTACCTTCTCATTTGTCATAGGACTTCTCGGACCTACTCTTTTTGCTGAAGTTGGAGACACTTTGAAGGTTCACTTTAAGAATATGGCTAAGAAGCCTTTAACCATCCATCCCCAAGGAATTGAATATAATAAACTGTCTGAAGGTAAGAAGAATTCAATATTTCCTAGTACAAAAGACAGAGGATTACAGTTTCCTATCCATATTAAATACTTTGAAACATAGTCATCACTCTATTAGAAAGGGTTTTCCCCCCAATTGGGTCAGTGTGAAAAGTGAACAATTCTGCTGTGAAAAGGATAGGAAAAGATTTTGTCAACATCTGATGACAGATATTTGACTCAATAATATAATGAGAATATTCTGAAATTATGCACATTCTAGAGAGATATCTCTACAACTTTTGGCATTATCAGTTTGCTTAGCTTATTTTCCTCTGACTTACCTCACCTGTAATTTTCTGACCCAGTGATCTCTCATTCTCTCTAAATTGAGGTCTGCTCCTCATCAGAGCTTCTCTGGCTTCCTTTAAGTCTCAGCTAAAGTCTCAGCTTTTGTAAGAAACCTTTCCCAGTCTCTGAGACTATCTTCCAATTATCCTATTTCTTTAGTTTGTACATATTTGCTTGAATTGTCTTGTCCATTAGCCCATGAACTCTCCAAGAGCTGAAAATTTTGGGGGATGGGAGCTGATGCTGGTTTTATTTTTAAGTCCAGCATTTAGTTCTCTAATCAACACATAGTTGAGCCTATTTTTCAGTCATGTCCACTTTTCCATGACTTTATTTTGGGGTGGGGAAGGGAAGAAAAATTAAGCACCTACTCTGTGCCAGAATAATTTAGTTCAATTGAACAAGCATTTGTTATCTGGAAAACAATAGGATTGCAAAAGGCCATCAGAGTTTCCCTTTAACTATTATTTAGAGAGGGACTTGATATAAGGCAAAATCCTCCTAACAATTTGAATTGTGACAAGCATCAAGAGAGATAGCTGGGTTCCCTTCTTTGGTTGGTTTTGAGGCAAAACCTAGATGAACACTTTTTAGTTCTACTTTTCCAGTGGAAGTAGAAAGGATTCTTGCTGTACATTGAGATCTTATCCAAAACTGAAAATCTGTGTGTTTCAGTCTGTGAGATGTTACAACTTCTCAATTGCTCCTTAGAAGTTTCTATCAGATTTCTTTGTCCATACAATTTTATTTTTTTCTATATGATCATAATGCTTTCTCTGTTCTTTTTTCTTTCTTTTGAATTATGTCATTATTACTATTGAATGTTAATTATAATTAACATTGATCATTAAAATTGTTAATAGTTGAATTGCTTTATTATTATAATTAATTATAAATAAGTTTGTTATTGATTATTAGGATGAATAATATTAATATTAGCTAGCATGTATATGTAATTTTAAGGTTTTTTAAAGAATTTTACAAATATTCTCTCTTATGATCCTCCCAACAACCTGGTTGGGAAGTAGTTGCTATGATTACACCTGTTTTACAGATTATGGTCTTTCTAGATTTCTATTCCTCATGCCTTTTAGATCTAATTGAATTTTGACATCCTATCACTCAACTATTCTACAATATCATACATCCATCATGTTTTCAGCAGTAGCAATGTATAATATTTATCAACAGCTAAGAGAAGGGTACTTTCATTACAAGAGCACTCTGTGTTTTAAATATAGGAAGGAGTGTGTGTGTGTGTGTGTGTGTGTGTGTGTGTTTTGAATTTTGAATCCTAATCATGACCTTTGTTCAGTGAATGAACCAGGGATCATTGTCCTCCTTTTTTTTTTATTCTCTATTCCTAATACAACATAGCCCCAATCTGTTAATCATTAACTGACAATAGTTCAAAATACTCCACCTCCCCATAGCAGGAATTGTGCATGTGTACATTACTAACTTTTCTTCATCTCTCTGTATCTCAACCCAGTATGTGCATGGTACATGTTAAAAATAGTAGTTAACTTTGAAATTATTATAGTCCAATGATATTATAGTCCAGTATTCTAAATTTCATTCTTCACTATCGCATAGAAGTCACATTGTTTATTTTACCTATACAGCATATTAAAATAAAACCCTAAGAATTCTACTTAGCTACTGTCAGAAGATGCTTTTCCTTTTTCTTATCATGGGAATTTTTCACTTGAAAATTGTTGAAGGAATAAGTATCCAAATCAGGGTTTGGGATCCAGTCCCTTTAAAATTGGTCACCAAATAATAGAATCAGAATTGGAGTTTCATAAGTTACTTGTATTAATTAGATATTCAGGCTCTGAATCAACATGAATACTGAAAGATATAGTTAAGCACATGCAAAACATTTTTCCCACAGCAGGAAGGACTGAAACTATCATGAGTTCTAAACCAAGGGTCAGGTTTCTGCCAGACTGTGATAAGCAGGAGAAATCCTTGGCTTATTAATACAGTGGCAGCAGAATCTGACCTTAAAGGATCTGACCATTAAGGAGTCTTATGGTTCTGATTTTGTAGCAGAGAAAAATGAACCAAGTACACCTAGGATATGGGTCATGGGGTAAGCCAGATTCAGGCGGCTTAGAGGGGCAGGTATTTCAATGAAGCTTCTGGAGTGGGTGGAGCAGTGGGATGGATCAATGGAAGGTCCCCCTTCCCTGTGAGGCCATACTATGAGGAAAGCCAAAATCCCAAATGATGGGGATGGCTAACTCCCTCACTTTCCCAGCCAAGCCCATATCAGAGTTTCCATTGGAAAACCTAAGCTATAACCTCAAGCAAATAATTAAAGTTTTCTAGGCATCAGTTTCCTGATTGTAAAATTCAAACTTTAGATAATCTTAAAGGACTTTTAGCTTTCAGTCTGATTATCATAGGAGTTTACTACATCCTGAGGTGCCTATTCCACTTTTGGATCATTCTCATTGTTATAGTTTCCTCTAATTACATGAAGGTGAAATCTGCATTTCTGTAACAATAGCAAGCACTGATGGTTATAAGATTTGTAAAGCCCTTTACAAATATTATCTCATTTTGTAACTTCTACCCATGGTTCCTAGTTCTGCTTTTTGGGGCCCCTGCAAAACAATTTTTTTTAAGAGTTTCATGCCTTATATTTTACACAAACATTGGTCTTGAAAGAATATAAAATAACATAAAGATTTTCCTAACTTTTACATGATATGAGAGTAAGTTTACAAGAGAGAAACTACAAATATTTAGGAAAACAATTTGGAACCAATAGATATACTGCAATTGAACTGTTCATCCTTAAGTCTATATTGAAAATAAGCAATAAGATCCAAGGTGATAAAATAAGGAGGAATAATACAAACAAAAAAAGGCAACAAAGATACCTCAAAGAAGTGAGTCTAGGATCTGAAGACTTCAAAATGCAAAATAATTTTTAAAAATAAATTTTAAAAATTAAGAAATAGTTGACCTTTTATATACCAGACAGTTGGTGAATAAATATTTATTAAGCACCTACTAAGAGTCAGATACTGGGTAAAAATCTGGATATACAAATACAAAAAATACATACAATCTTTGTCCTCATGGAAATTAAAACCTAATGGGGCAACATAATACAGAAAAAGAAGCTGAGCACTGAGGGACTGAAGATGGGAAAGGAATGTGTCTGACTTGGGGGTATGATGGGAGGCAAAAAAGAATGTAGCTTAGTGAAAAATGAAAAGATGATTGTCCTGGGGATCTCTCTTAAATGGAGTTTTGGAGAGGAGTTCTCCACTCTACTCACCATTCAAAGAGGTCTTAGAGTGGCAGGCACTGGTGATGTAGAAGTACCAAAACTGATATGATCTTAAAGGATGAGAAGATTGTTTATTGTGTTTCTCTTGAGTCTTGTATTTGAAAGTCAAATTTTTATTAAACTCTGGTCTTTTCATCAAGGATGCTTGAAAAGTCTTCTATTTAATTGAATATCCTTTTTTCCCTTTGAAGAATTATACTCAGTTTTGTTGAGTGGATGATTCTTGGTCATAATCCTAGCTCCTTTGCCTTCTGGAATATCATGCTGTAGCCCCCTGATATTTTAATGTAGACTTTGCTAGATCTTATGTTATCCTGATTGTGGCTCCATGATACTTGAATTGTTTCTTTCCAGCTGTTTGCAATATTTTCTTCTTGATCTGGGAGCTATAATAATACCTAATATATATGTATATATACATATACATATATAAAATTGGCTGTAATATTCTTCAGAGTTTTCATTTGGGGATCTCTTCAGTAAGTGATGGATAAATTTTTTTCCACTCTAGTTCTAGAATATCAGGGAAGTTTTTCCAATGAGATATTTCACATTGTCTTTTGTTTCTTCTTCTTCTTTTTTTTTTTGGCCAAACCAAATTTGCAGGGTTATTTTCTTCTATAATTTTTGCTTCTCCTTTACCAAGTTACTGATTCATTTTTTTATGATTTTCTTGCATCATTCTCATATCTCTTCCCAATTTTTCCTCTGCTTCTCTTGTTTTTTCAAAATTCTTTTTGAGCTCTTCCGCAACCTGAGACTAATTCATATTTTTCTTGGAAGCTTTGCATGTAGGAATTTTGACTTTGCTATCTTTTTCTAAGTGTGTATTTTGATCTTCCATGTCACCATAGTAACTTTCTATGGTCAGAATTTTTTTTTCTGTTATTTGCTCATTTCCCCAGACTATTACTTAACTCTTTGTTAAAGTAGCTCTCTGTTTCCAGGGTGGAGGGTGCACCGTCCCAAATTTCAGGGATTTTGTGCAGGTCTTTTTAGAGATGCTTCTAGGAACCTGTAAGTTTTCAGTTCTTCCAAGACAGTATGATTTAAGGAGAGGTGTTTAATTTTCTCCCAGTCTGTAACTACAAATACTCTTTTCTGCCCTGAAACTGAGGAAGGTCCCCACTCCACTGTATGCTGTAGTTTGCTGGTGTTCCTCCCTGCTTGGGGCTGGCACTCAGTACTGTGATCTGGATCTGAATATCTATAAAGCAACAATACTAGCAAAGAGACCCCTGTAATCTCCTTCTGATCAGTGGTTAGACCCCCTTAACAACTGTTGCCTGAGAGCTCTGGAAACAATTGCTGTGCCTATTGCTTCAATTACTGTTAAGCCTTGCTCCTAGTTTTCTGGGGCTGGCTCTGTGCTGGTGCAACCTGTGCTGGATTGTACTACACTCTTACCTTGATGCAACTGACCTTTCCTATTGCCTTTCTAAGTTGTTTTGGCCTGGAAAAATTATTTTACTCCATCTTTTTTGTGGATTCTGCTATTCTAGAATTAGTTTAGAGTCATTATTTAAAGGTATTTGGAGGGGTTTTGGGGGAAAGCTTGGACAAATCTCTGCTCTTCTTCATTTTGACTTTACCCCTCTCAAAACAAGTGCTATATTTCTAGATGACACCTTTCAAATCCTCACTTTAATGACAGCTATTAAGCCATCAAACTGTTCCTGAGTCTGCTCTCCAGGTTAAACGTCCTTATTTTCTTCAACTAAAATTCTTATTCTGGTGGGTCTCCTTTGAATATGCTTTAGTTGGCAAGTGTTCTGAGAATGTGGCATCCACAATTGAACAGGACACTTTGCACGTATCCTAACCAAGGCAGAGAACAATAGAGAACTATCTATCATTTTCTGCATTCTGGATTCCATGTCTGTCTTAATGCAATCTAAGATTTCATGGACTTTCTTGTTGGGTTGGTTGATTGATTGACAGGATTTTGAGTTGGAAGGGATATTAAAAGTTGTCTTAATTTGAGCTCTCTATTTTACAATTTCCTCATCTATAATCCTGATGGCTATACTCTGGATGTTCTCTAATTCATTAGGAAAGGGGAGGTAAAAGCAGATAAGGTTTTATATAGCATCCACTATGTACCAGGCAGAGTGCTAAGCACTTTACAATTATTTTCTTATTTGGTCCTCACAGCAACCCTGGGAGATATGTACTATGGAGATAGTGTTAAGCTACAAACCAATAGGAATCGCAGGATAGAGATGGGGAGGATGTAAACATATTTTTCCCCTCAGTGGAAGTAAAATTTCCTTTTAGACCATACAAATTACAATAAGATAGATTCCTTGTAAAGTAGTGAGATTCCACTTATTAGATTTCTTCAGTTAGGGCATCTTGATAAGTTCTTACTATAATATTCTACAAATGGCTACTATTTCAGGTAGAGATTGAATTACACTTTGAAGAGGAAAAGGGTTTGGGGAAAGCAGGTATAGTTTTCACAGTAAAACTTTCCAGGAAGAAAATATTTCTCTCTCTCTCTCTCTCTCTCTCTCTCTCTCTCTCTCTCTCTCTCTCTCTCTCTCTCTCTCTCTCTCTCTCTCTCTTTCTCTCTCTCTCTCTCTCCCCCTCCCCCTTTCTCTCTCTCTCTCTTTCTCTTTCTGTCTGTCTGTCTGTCTCTTTGTCTCGGTCTCTTTTTCTCTCTCTCTCTGTCTCTGTCTCTTTCTCTCTCTCTCCATCTCTTTGTCTCTCTCTTTCTTTCTCTGTGTGTCTCTCTGTGACTATGTATGTGTATGTGTGTGCCCTCACATAAAATCTGTTCATGACATTTCTTCCACAAATATGAATCTTAAGTATACTTTGGCAACTTTAGAAGCACATTGTGACAAAAGTAAACAGACTGTGAAGCAGAATGTGGAGTCTTGAAGCAAGCCAAGGAATTAAATAAATATAAAATCAAGGGTTAGCACAAGGGACTTTTGTGCTTTAAACACAATAAGATTTTTTTTGTTATCTTTACAGTGATTGCTTTTTTGTTTTCAGTTTGGAGAACTAATATTCTATTGTTGTTTGGAAATTTCAGTTATGTGTGACTCCTTTGTGACCCTATTTGGGGTTTTCTTGGCAAAGATACTGGATTGGTTTGCCATTTCCTTCTCCAGCTCATTTTACAGATGAGGAAACTGAGGCAAACAATAGGTTTAAGTAACTTACCTAGTGTCACATAGCTAGCAAGTGGCAAGGCTAAATTTGAACATATGAAAATGAGTCTTCCAGACTCTAGGCCCAGCGCTTTATCCACTATGTCTCCTGGTCTCTATAAAGCCAAAGTTAAATCAAATTGTCATACATCTAAAAGCTTCTTTCATCATCAGTTCCTCTTAATCAAACAATATTTACTAAGTGCCTACTTAAAATTTTTTTGTTTAATTTTTTTTGTTGTACATGTATATTAATTTTTTCAATATACATTTCTTTATGAATCACGTTGGGAGAGAAAGATCAGAACAAAAGGAAAAAACCATGAGAGACAGGGAAAAAACAGAAAAAAGAAGTGAACATAACCTGTGTCGATTTATATTCACTTTCTGCAGTTCTCTCTTTGGATGCACATGCCATTTTCTATCCAGAATTTATTGGGATTGCCTTAGATTACTGAACCACTGAGAAAAACCAAGCTTTTCATAGTTGATCATTGCACAGTCTTGCTATTACTGTGTACAATGTATTCCTGGTTCTGCTTGTTTCGCTCAGCATCAGTTCATGTAAATCTTTCCAGGGCTTTCTAAAATCAGCTTTTTCATCATTTTTTATAGAACAATAATATTCTATTACTTTCATATAACACAACTTATTCAGCCATTGCCCAATTGCCCATCTAGTCATTTTCCAATCCTTTGCTACCACAAAAAGAGCTGCTACAAACATTTTTTGCACATGTCCTTTTCCCTCCTTCATGATTTTCTTGGGATACAGACTCAGTAGGAGCACTGCTGGGCCAAAGTGTATGCACAGCTTTATAGCCCTTGGGCATAGTTCCAATTAAATGCCTACTTAATACTACTCACCTACAAATTACCCAAACCTGCCTGTACTTAGATTGTAAAATGCAAAGTCCTGCTACTTTAGAAATTGGATTATTTTTCATAAAGCTCTAACTGCAAAATTAAATGAATAAAATGCTAAAAAAAATAGACCAGCAATTACCAAAATTGTTCATTTAATGAGCCAATTTTGATTCATTTGAGAACTTTTACCTTGTGCTATTATTTCAGGATAGCAAATAAACATATAAATCATTTTCTAGCAGCATAACAAATTTGTTTAGAATAAGTTCACTCCAGAGAGAATTTTGTCAGTGTGGTAATTTGTATAGACTCAATCTGTGAAGTGCCCTAGGAACCAAAGGAAAAAACAAAATAAAATAAGACAAACTCCCCCCAAAATAGAATAAGTTCACTCCTTTGAAAATTATTGTGGAGACATATAAAAAGCAGTTAACACAATGGATATGTTCAGAAATTACTATATTGCCAGAGAAGTTAAGTTTTAAGAAGTTAGATTTCACTACTCAGAATCACACACAGGTATAGATTAAGTGCCTGGGACAAGATTTCAACTTAGACCTTCTTGAGTATAATAGACATCCACATGCAGGTATACATGTACACACGGATATATATTTGCAAACATGCATTGTGTATATGTAATATTACAATCCATATTTACAGCTGTGTTTCACTGTGAATAGATAACGGTTTGTCACTCCTTTTTCATATAATAACTAACAAATTGTCACTGCTCATTTATATTAGTTTGCTAAAAAAAAAAAAAAAACCCAACAAAACAAAACAAAAAAACTGCAAAGTGAAAACAATAGTCCAGGAAAAACATCTAATAGTGATCTAAAAAAAGCCCCAGAATGGACTAAAAGGCTACATTCCTAAACAAGGCTGTTAGGTTGGTTTTTTTTTTTTTTTAATCAATTAACCACTGAATTGTTTGTTGAAGTTGAGTAAAACTGACACATCTGATCATGAAATGGAGATAAAGGGCCCTATCTAATCTCTCCTGAACATTATAACCACAACTTTTATTACTACATTGTGCCTTTCAAGCATAAATCATTTTACATATATTCTCTTACTTGATTCTCACAGTTATTCTGAGAATTGGGTGGCATACAAATATTATTGCCAATGAGGAAAATGGGGATTCAGGAAGTATCTACTTAAGCTCACAGCTCTTAGTTATGAAGCCAATAGGAGTATTGAGACTTGAAGTCAAATATATTTTAATTCATAATTCTTTAAAGGCTGCTATGTGACTTTTTACCTCTCTCAACCCTTTTCCTCATAGACTCAAAGGTAGAATAATAAGAGTATCTATCTCAGGTAGTGGTAAGAACCAAATAAATGCAAACTCTTTGCAAATGTTAAAGTTCTATATAAATGCTAGCTGTGCTGCTGTTATTGTTATTGATCTGCATTCTCATGAGAGTCTACAACAGGAAAACTGAATATATAAAGAACAATTTGAGAAGGGAGAAAGTCTGAACAGTCAAAGAGATCTGGAGAGCTCCCTCCCAATCAAGGGAGGAGGAAAACTCCTCTCTCTTTTTTCTCCTCAAAACTCTTCAGTAAATCTTTAACTGTGGAAAGGGGGAGCAGTGTAAAGTCCACTATGGATTTTGCATTGAGTGGCTTCGAAGCAGAGTCTGGGGCAGGAAGCTCAGGAATCTGAGGACCACCAAGATTTGTTCAAGATAAGTATAATCCAGCAGTCCAACAGAATCCCTGGAATTCTAAAGAAGGAACAGGACCTGACCCATCAGTCCTGTTTACACCTTCCCAGATGAGTTGTGCAAGTTTCCAGAGGTGACACACTTCCTGTTTATCAGAGGACACTCCGACAATCTCCCTCCCTTAATTCTTTTCGCATAGCCATAGCTTTGTGACTCATAGCAAGTCATTAGAGTATTTAATATTTTCTAAGCTTGTGATCATTTTAAAAGTATATCCCACAGTCCTTACATTTGTATAAATTTTAGAGGGAATGTAATATAGTGCAAAGAGCCCTGCACTAGTTTTTAAAGGATGGGAACTAGTTGTCAAAGGAGAATAACTCTTGGTTCTGAACACTTTCTTTAAAATAATATTTATAATATTGTTAATAATATATACTATTGATATATTCACCTAATCATAGGATTATAGTTGAAGAGAGGGAAGAGAGATCAGGGGAAATCTAATTCAACCCTCCAATTTTACAAGTGAGTAAACTGATCTAGGGAGATTAAAATCATGGAGACAGCAAAGTAGCAAAGACAGATTTGAACCTAGATCTGTAATTACAAAACTTATTTCACTTTTCCCTGTACAACACTGCTTATCATAGTTATTTCAACCTCACAGGAATTTGAAATTTTCCTTGAAACAAGGAGAAAATAGCTAAGCAAAAATAATTGATACCACATCTGAGTCTGACAATGTATACAATATTCCATTCTAGTAGTCTCCCACCTTGCTATTGAGAGACAGAACATATGTTTTTATTGTGCATTTTCTGGACCATGATTGATTATGTAAGTTACTCAGAATTCCCTTCTTCTGTTCTTTTTATTTTAATCATTATCATCATTGTAGATATATTCTTCTACTTCTAGCCAGAATGCACTCCCTCTTCATTTTGTAATTCTTTTCTCCCTTTAATTACAAGCTCAGATGTTAACTTCCTTCATGGATCCATTTCAACTGAGATAGAACTTTCTTTCTCAAGTTGCTTTTATCCTATTCTACACTACATATTTATTTGTACATACTTTTGATAGAACTTTTTTTCTTTTTTGATATGTTTTTACTGATTTAATTACTTATTTACCAATTACATGTAAATATTTTTAACATTTATTTTTTAAATTTTGAGCTCCTGATTCTTTCCATCCATCCTTGAGAAGCCAAGCAATTTGAAATCAATTATATGTGTGAGATTATGTAAAACATACTTCCATATTATTCACATTTCAAAAGAAAACAGATAAGAATAAGAAAAATAAAGTTTTAAAATGTATGCTTCAATCTGCATTCAGATTTTATCAATTTTTTCTTTAAAGGTGGTGAACATTTTTAATTATAAGTCCTTTAGAATTATTTTGGATCATTGTCTTGACTAAAGCAGTTAAGCCCTAATTATCATTTTTACAATATTGACATTACTATGCACAATATTCTCCTGGTTCTGCTCATTTTACTTTGCATCAGTTCATTTATATTTTCCCAGATTTTTCTGAAACCATCTTGCTTGTCATTTCTTATAGAACAATAGTATTCCATCATAATCCTATACCACAACTTGTTCAATCATTCCCCAATTGATGGGTATCCCTTCAATTTCCAATTCTTTACCACCACAAAAAAAAAAACTGCTATAAATGTTTTTATACAAAAACTTTCCTCTTTTCTTTGGGAGATAATGGTATTGCTGGGTCAAAGGAGTATGCACAGTTTTGTAGTCTTTTGGGCATAATTCCAAAATGTTCTCCAGAATGGCTGGACCAGTTCAGCTCCCCTAAGAATTCATAGTATCCTAATTTTTCCTCCAGCATTTTCTATTTTCCTTTTTTTATCATGTTAGCCAATCCTATGGATGTGAGATGGTATCTCAGAGTTGTTTTAATTTGCATTTCTCTAGTCAGTAGTGATTTAGAGCATTTTTTTTTCATGTAACTACTGATAGCTTTGAGTTCTTCTAAAACTGTGTTCATATCCTTTGACCAGTTATAATTTAGGGAATGGCTCAGGTTTTTATAAATTTGACTCAGTCCCTTGTATAATGAGAAATGAGGCATTTGTAAGAGAAATTTGTAAATATTTTTCCTCAGTTTTCTATTTTTCTTGTAATTTTGGCATCATTAGTTTTGTTCAGGCAAAAGTTTTTTTTTTTTTTAAATTTTGTCTAATGAAAATTATCCATTTTACTTCCCATGATACTCTCTATCTCTTGTTTGGTCATAAAGTCTTCTCTTACTCATAGTACATAGAACTTTTGTCAAGATCAAGGAATGTGGTGTTTCAAGCCCCTTACTCACAGTATGCACATTTTGAAGTGTTCATTGAATTATGTGAAAGTCTTTGCAAGTGCTGTGAAGGTGAATTTTAAGGGCTTTTCTAGCTTTCATACTCTATTTTTTATCTCAACTTTATAAATGATGAAATAGGCTCAAAGTGGTTGGACTTGTCTATGGTCACTAGGAAGAGACAGAGATGAAATTAAACACCAAGTGATCTGCTTGCAAGACAAGTTCTCCTACTTCACCATACCTTCCTTCCAAGTAATTAAACTTAACTAAGAAAAGCATAATCATTCTGTCTGTATCTGCAGGCGCTTCTTATAAAGACCAAACATCCCTAGTGGAGAAGATGGATGATGCTGTCCTTCCAAATCAGGAATATACCTACACGTGGCTCATCACTGAAGACAGTGGACCTACAGATGATGATCCTCCTTGCCTCACACATTTCTATTACTCCTACAATAACTTAGTAATGGATTTTAACTCTGGCCTTATTGGACCTTTGCTCATCTGTAAGAAAGGTAAGAGAAAAATTAATGAAAGCAGGGGGAACATAAATCTGGTAACAGCAAGTTCCCAGTCCTGTCAATATTCCCTTTATGGGATGACCATAAAAAGTTGATGAAGAGGAAAGGGAGTATCTGAGACTGGTATTTGAGGTTCCCTTCTGAATCTCCTATTCCTTCTCCTGAAACTTTAAAATTAAGGACCTCTCATAAAAGCCACCCAAAGTATAAGGGTGTTTTGAAGCATCTAGGTGGTATTGTGGGTAGAGTCCTAAGTTCAAATCCAACAGCAGACTTCTAACTCTGTAACCTCAGGCAAGCTGTTTTAATTTCTGTTTGCCTCATTATCAGTAATATTGGGATAATAGAACCAATTTCTCAGTGTTGTTGTAAGGATCAAATAAAACAAAACTTGTAAAGTGCTTTGTACAGTGCCTGGTAAATAGTAGGTGCTTAATAAGTGTTTATTTCCTTCCTTTATGTATTTTGATGACATATAGAATCCATTAAAAATGTTCTTAAATTAGAAATCTTTCTCCGAGATGTATCATTATGTGATATAGTCAGTCTCCCTCTGTTTGAAGACTGCTTGAAAGAAGTCACCTCCTTGGTCCTTTTTTTCGCTTGTGGCTATATAGTGCCTGGCACATAGTAAGTACTTAATAAATGTTTGTTTCCTTCCTTTCTGTATTTTGATGACACACAGAATTCATTAACATGTTCTCAAATTAGAAATCTTTCTCTAAGGTGAATCACTATGTGATATAGTCAGTCTCCCTCTGTTTGAAGACTTTTTGAAAGAAGTCACCTCCCTGGTCCATTTAAAAGACTTGTGGCAATTATGTTTGCAAATAAAATAAATTTACATTTTCTTCCTTCAAGAGAAACTGAATCTATTGACATGCAGACATTCAGTTTCTATATTTGACTGAGATACTATCTGAATTTCACTTTGCAGTAGATAATACCAATGACTTAACATTTACATAAGCAAATCAGCATAGAACTGATGCTGATCTTGAATCCTTTACCAGCAGAGCCCAAGAGCCAGAAAGTCCTACCTGACTTGGGAACCAATCCCACTTTCCATATGTTCCTAAGGTTTTTCTATGAATGAGATTTATAATATTCCAGTAACATTATATCCTGGTCAAATTTTATTTGGATTTCTCCAGTGTCATAATATTCTAGTTCTCCATTCGATGTTCATTCATTTAACAAGCATTGATGAAGCTCTGCTAGGGGCTGTGGATATAAACACAGGACCACAAATTGTTCTTGCCTTCAAAAAGTTTACATTCTCCTGGGAGCATACTTATACAGATAAAAAAATAACAAGATAATTTGAATAGTGAAAAAACACTAATAAAGAGGAAGCTCTGGGAATGCTTCCAGCAGAATGTGGCTCCTGAATTAAGACTTTGAAGGAGATGATTCTAAGAGGTGAATATGAAGAGAGTATTTATTCTAGCCTCCCCCACATGCATATGTACATGTATGTAGCATACATATACTTTTACACATGTACCTAGCTGCTTCTCTTCTTGATCTGGACTCAGATCATATCTCTGAGGTTTACTATCTGCATGAGCTTAGTCAAATCTCTTAGGATCCCTATCCTGTTTTTCATTTATATATTGAGGATATTGGACAAAATACTGGCCTTTTAAGGTCTCTTCCCACCCTAATTCTAAGATCTCATCTGTTACTGTCTGCTCACACTCACAATGCCCCTTTCCATTGCTATCTATGGGACACCAACTTCCATTTCTGCAGAAATTGTTGGGTTTCCCATCTCCCAACCCCAACAGTTAATCAATGTTTTTGAAATAAATCATTCACCACATCAATATTTTGGAAAATTCTACTGAATAGAAGCTTTGCTTTTCTGGGAACTTTCCTGTGCAGGAACAGATAATTTTAAGAGAGTTAAGTTATTTTATTTTTCCTCTTGATAAAGTTATTAAGAAGCATTTGTTTACTTCTGGTAGGCAGCCTTACTAACAATGGGATTCAAAAGATGTTTGACCAGCAACACGTGCTGATGTTTGCAGTGTTTGATGAAAGCAAAAGCTGGCAGCGGTCACCTTCCCTGATGTATACGGTCAACGGCTATGTGAATGGAACACTGCCAGGTAACGGGTGAGCTGAGTCTCTTACTGAGTGTCTTACTGGTACCTAAAGTCAATTGTACCTATGTGGAATTCTTAAGCCAAAAACAGCATTGCTTTATATCATAATTAAGTGACCAAGGGCTAGTGTTAAAGTCAGGAATAATTTTATTTTTCAGTCATTTGTCTGACTCTCTCTGATTTCATTCTTGGCAAAGATACTGAACTGGTTGGCCATTTCCTTCTCCAGCCCATTTTACAGATGAGCAAACTGAGGCAAACATAGGGAAGGGATTTGCTAATAAGGGTCCAAGAGCAGATTTGAACTTGGGAAGATGAGTCTTTCTTTCTCTAGGTCTACTACACTACCCATTGTGCTACCTACCTGCCCAGAATCAAATTCTGAGTTCAAATTCTGACCCAGAAATTTACTAGCTTAGGATCTGAGCCGTTTAACTTTTCTTGGGCCCAATTCTTCATCTGTATAATGAGCATAATAACAATAACATCTACTCCAAGGAGTTGTTATGAAGATCAAATTAGATAAGATATGTAAAACCCTCTGCAAATCTTAAAGTGCTAGGTAAATGCAATTGTTATAATACAAAAAAAGTAAGGTGGTCCAGTGTGCCGTTTCCCAATCTATATTAACCTATGGTCTAGGCCAATCTCTACCAGGACCAATTAATCTCTGTCGCCTCAGGCCTAAACTCTTGGCATCTTGAGGTGAGATCAGGATCCCTAGAAAACAAGAGCAGAACTCAGAGATTAATAGTTAATTTTATAAATGTATATGTTTTAAGAAGTAAGGAGTTTTTGGAGCAAAACTTTTGTGGATTCATATATTAGCCTTGGACCAACAAATAAAAAATACTGGTCAGGTGGATATGGTTCCAAACATCAGGAAACTCAAGTTAAAGGCCCAAGTTCTTCTGGCAAGTCAGATAATGCCTGGAGTATCTTCCCTTAGCCTTGAAGCCATGAAACCTTCACTGGCTTTGCATAGTTTATTCATGCTTATTGAGATTTTTGGGAAGAAGTGAAGGGAAGGGAAAGTTGTTTAATGTCTTTCTTTCTCATTAACATTAACCAAAATTCCAGAAATTAATAATGCTCAGTGATTCTGACTTTATTCCCTGAGTCCACCAGAACAATCACCAGTTTGCTTTAGTAAAAGAGATTCTTCATCAGGAGATCCTCAAATCAATAAAATCATGGATTAGGACATATATATCATGGATTTAAAGTGTGTATGTTGTTTTTCTCAACATCATATAAGCTCCCTGAAGTCAGGGACTGTTTTATTTTGATTTTTGTTTCCACAATACCTAACACTCTGTGTCACACAGTAGTGTTGACACACAGTAGTCACTTACTAAATCATTCTCATTATTGTCATTATTACCTGTTGTAGCCTAAGAACCTTTGGATCTTGCCATCTACATGACTGCAATCTTCAGATTTTCAGGTCTTTCTATCTGCTCTACAGTTGATTATTCTTTTATGTGTTGCCTTTTACAATTAGAGTGTGAGGTCACTGAAACAATGATTTTCTCAATTTTTCTATATATTCCCAATATTTAACAGTTTGGCACATAGTAAATGCTTAATAAATATTTATTCATTTATTCTCTGAGAAATGAGTATATGACCTATGAACTAATTCTCATTAATATTTGGTTATAAAAATAACCAGAAACTAAGAGCTCTGGTGGTTTGAAACAAAAGATCCTGAGTTAACTGATAATAACTGGTGTTGAGCACATTGCTCTAAAGGTCATTGAAACATCTTCCCAGAAATCTGGGGGATGACCTGCAGGAACAGGAAAGTCTTGATGTCTTGAACCTAAAACTACTTATTGTCTTTTTCTCTAAAACATTCCCCTCTCCCTAATTTTCCTATTATTCTCAAGAATATCAGACTTCCAAACTAGCCATCATTCTCACCTCCTCTCTCTGTGTCTCTGTCTCTCCATCTCTGCCTCTCTGTGTGTGTATGTCTCTCTCTCTCTCTCTGTATCTCTATTTGTGTCTCTCTTTTTCTCTCTGTCTCTCTGTTTTTGTCTCTATCTCTGCCTCTCTCTGCATCTCTTTGTCTCTGTCTCTCTTTTTCTCTGTCTCTGTCTGTCTTTCTCTATCTCTCATTAGAACAACTCTGAAGTATGTTCCAAAGCAGCAAAGGTCCTTGTGAAATTTGCATGTATTTAACCTCAGCACAGTGGCAGAGGAGTTTCAACCTCTGGGATCTCCCTCCCTTAAAGGTTCCATGAATGTCACAGCTTGTCCTGGAGCCGAGTTGTGCCCAAGTCCCCTCCTGGTCTGGCTCCTTAGTAATCTCTGGCTTTGGGGGCACAGGACACTGAACTCACCGACTGTTCTGATCTTGGCTATTCTTTCTCTTTCAGATGTAACAGTCTGTGCCTATGACCACATTAGTTGGCATCTAATTGGAATGAGCTCTGGTCCTGAACTATTTTCTATTCACTACAATGGGCAGGTCCTGGAACACAACTCTCGTAAAGTCTCAGCCATTCCCCTCATTGGAGCCACGTCAACCACAGCAAATATGACTGTGAGCCAGGAGGGAAGATGGAAGATATCTTCTCTCATCCCAAAGCATATTCAAGGCAAGGAGACCTTCTCACACCATTGAGTTTCTCTGTCATCTGAAGGGATATACTGTGGGTACAGTGACTTAAGTTTAAATTTAAAATAAAAAGGATGCTCCTTCCTTCAAGATCATTGCCCCTGCCATGTTCACTAATGAGGAAGGGACTTATTTTTTGTGGGCAGCATTGTAAGGGGGCCATGGGATTGACAGTTATCCCTAGCACCATGGGCTTTTTCATTCCTCAGTTTGTATTTCCCTATGGCAGTGTCTTTTTAAGTGTTGATAACAATCAACCATGATCAGGAATCTAATCCACCTTTGGAAGTTACCTTCTAACCTTTTTACTGATGCACTTAAGTATAATGAAGGTCACTGGTATTTCACAAGTTTCACCAGTGATCGTTGAAATGAAGGAAATGATGTTATTGCAAGCCAGTCATTTCTGGGAGCTCTTCTCTCTTCCCTGTCCCCACCTGCCAGGGCCAGAGAGAAAAAAATCTTATTGCTGAGTTCTCAGAATCCTAACTCACATCTACTCACCATTCTAAGCAAATCAGGATGGGGGGAAGGAAGTGGTCTTCTGAAAACCTTGAGAAAACAGAGGAGGCCTTCTCTTTCTTGAGAAATAGAAAAAAGAAAGTAAAATTGAGTAATGAATACACTCATAAGATGTATTGTTTTTCTTGAGTATTCAAGGTGCAGCCAAAAGTATCAAGTTTCTGCAAAAATAATCTCTATTATAATATTTAACCTAACAATTGGACACCCAAGCTTTGATTGAAGACTTCCAGTATGGAGGAACCCAGAAATAGTCCATTATACTTTTGGTTAACTCTAAATGTTGGGAAACAGCAACCCCAAATTTGGTTCTCTGTCCCATTCAAGCATTCCTCCCACTTCTGTCCTCTAGGGATAAAAGGAAGCAGTTTGATCTCTCTTCTGAGGAAGCATTTTAAGTACTTATAAACAGTTATTACAACCTTCTTCCCTCACATCAGCAATTCATCAGAGTAAACATCCTTTCTACCCATCCTCAAATGGCATAAACTTGATGAACTTAATCCATACATGTGTTTATTATCAATGTTCTTCCCAGATCAACTCCAAGGGATGTTAATGGAATAGAAATTTTGTCAAATCCTATTGTCTAGGACAGGAAATTGGATTTTTAGTAAGTTTTTTCTTCCCATTTTCCTTCCTTTTTTTCTTCCTATTCTCCATTCCCCCCACTCCATATCAGTTTCAGAACAGCACTCTTAACATTTTCAGACTATTCCATTAAGACTCATGACTGTATAATGATACAATTTTTTCCATATACTTTTAAATACTTTATGTTTGGGTGGAGCTAACTGTTTTCGCTCTAATTTCCTCATTACCCTATGCAAATCCTGAATCAGCTGGGATGAAGGCTTATCTCAAAATTGAAAAATGCCCAAAAGTGACCAGAAAGGTCAAGAAATTAACCCGAGATCAAAAGCGTTACATTAAGAAGTGGGAGTATTTCATTGCTGCAGAGGAAGTTATTTGGGACTATGCCCCCAAAAACCAGGAGAACATGAACAAGTAAGTGGATTATCGTCATCATCATCATCATCTTCTTCTTCCTTCTCCTTCCTTCTCCTTCTTCTTCTTCTTCCTTCTCCTTCTTCTTCTCCTTTTTTCTTTTTCTTCTATTATTACTACTGCTACTACTATTGCTGCTGCTGTTGCTACCAGTATTAGTACTATTATGACTACTACTACTACTACTACTACTACTACTACTACTACTACTACTACTACTGCTGCTGCTGCTGCTGCTGCTGCTGCTGCTGCTGCTGCTGCTGCTGCTGCTGCTACTACTACTACTGCTGCTGCTGCTGCTGCTGCTGCTGCTGCTGCTACTACTGCTATTATGCTTGTTTTGATTACAAGGGTCTATCAGTATAAAATGGCATGGGTGTGTGACTCCTAGGACACAGAATAGGGGCTACTATTCAGCTCTCTCACTCCAATTTGCCTTTCCTTTCACTACTTCAGGTGATCAATATTGCCTTGGGAAGATTATTATGATGTAATCCAAAGTGGACTCTGTCACCACAAAGGTTCTATTTTCAGTAAGTTAAGGGAATAAGCATGTAAGGAGTCTCTGTCATACCTACAGATATGGAAAGTGCTACTCAGCAGCCTTCCATGAGTTGTCTAGTATAGTGCTATAGAACAGTGGATAGAACAATAGACCTGAAATTAGAAAGACTTGAGTTCAAATCTGGGCTCAGATACTTTCTGTATAATTCTGAATAAGTCACTCAACTTCTATCTGCCTTAATTTATCAAATGAGGAGAATGAGATAACATTTGTAAAAAGCATTTAGTATAGTTTTTGGCATTTATATGTTTATTCTCTTCCTTTCCCTGATGAGAAAGAGTCTTACAAAATTAAACATAGAAAATAACTAGAAGGTATAGTGAGCTGAAATGCATATAGGATTTATTGATGGTTCTTTATCCCCTCTTGTCATCATTGTGGTAAGTTGAAGTGTTCACAAATAGCTATACATCATACATGTAAGTATCTATCCACTGTACCACCAGCTGCTTTAACCTTTACTTAGTTCAGTGTAATCCAAGATATACCAACCCTTGGTTCCCTTAAACATCCTGATGTGAGTAATGATGTAGTCTCCATTCACTTTCACTATTCACAGCAACTCCACCAGAGAGCCAGAACATGCCCCATGAGAATCCCCATCACAGAGTAAGATTATTCTAGAGTTCTTTTTCATCCACGTTCCCTGCAACCCCTTCCACCATCACCACTAATAATGAACTAGGGTTTCAATGGAAGGAAAACAAAATCTTCATTTTGTTTGCAATTTCTTTTTTCTTTCAGGAGATATAACTTTTGGCACAACAATAATGCAAACCAAATTGGGACACGTTATAAGAAGGTTGTCTACAAGCAGTACCAAGATGAAACTTTCACTAAACGCAAAGAAAGTAATGATAAATCCAAAGAAAATAAAGAACCTGAAGAAATTAGTATCTTGGGTCCTATCATTAGGGCCCAAGTAAGAGATACCCTTAAAGTAAGTAAGTGATGGTGGCATATCAACAGAAGAATAATTGAGTAGTGCTGGGAAAGCCTCGGTGTATTTGGCATTAGTGTGTGTGTGTGTGTGTGTGTATTTTAAAGTTGTACGTCAAATTGACATCAAACATATTGCTTTGTAAATAGCAAAAAGAAAAGGCATGCATTATTTTTCTCTCCCTATTTTCTTCAATGAGCAAGCATAGATGTTATGGAGAATCTAGTACATGTCTCTTCGTCCACATACTACCTATGAAGGAGCTTCAAGATGTATAGAAGAGAACAGATTTCCCAAACAGCCTTGGAGATAGAAAACCCAGAAGTCTCTGGAGTAGGGGTCCTTAATGATGGACATTCCATGTCCTTGACCCCTTGGCAAGCCTGATGAAATCTATGAACTCTTTCTCAAAATAGTATTTCTAGAGGCATAAAATTACACACACCCACATATACATAATGACTAAGGAAACCAATTAAATCAAAACTTAAAAAAATATTCAGAGACCCTAGATTAAGAACCAAAGGAGCCAGGGACTGAAGGACGATGTATTGGGTAAGAAAGGAGAGTGAAGAAAATGGGGATATGGGGAGAGTTAGGCTTAAGTATACTTCCTCCACCTCCTCCCTTATCTTTGGGTCTCAGACTTTTTTTCTCCTTTTCTTTACTGCTGAGTGGGAGTGCAGTAGTGGAGGATTAAGGGAATGGGAGAAGGTTTTAGGGTTTGGAGAGAAATAAGAAGAGAGAGTGGACCAGGGGAACTCTGGAGTTTGCTCATACCAGCTCATGGAAGCAAATTGTCAAATATTCAGGGTAAACATTTACACCATAGAAATAAAAAGTTTGAAATCATGGGGCTTGATTTATTTTCTTTATTATCTGTACTTAAGAAGGTGATAGGCAAAGAATCTTAATTTAAAATTTATGTGTTTTGTTTAGATTTAAAGTATATATGTACATTTCTTCTCCCCCCCCAAAAAAGCCAGTTGTTAAAAATACTAGCACACCTTTGAGATGAACCCATTGGTTAAAAGCAATTGGAGCAGTGTAGGAGAGTTTTCCTTTGGGTTCATAAGGAAAAGTTAGAAATTCTCAGACACCCGTGCTAGGGATAACCCAGCTAAGAGTGAGAAACTAGCCAATACACAATCCCTTCTTCCCACCAATGCAAAATTTAGTAAACCATTTTAATTGAATGGCATATAAACCTAGTAGACAATTACTGAAGTCATGATTTTTGTGTTTTTCTTTTCTCACCTTGACAGATTGTATTCAAAAATATGGCCAGCCGTCCCTATAGTATTTATCCTCATGGAGTAACACTTTCCACAGATGATGAAACAGCGATGAATTTTTCTACTTCAGGTTTGTATCTCTGTTCACAGTTATTAGGTGAAGCCATTTAACATATCTTTCAATACGTCAACAAAGTAGATTTTTCTGCTGACTTTCCTTCATGTATAAAATAGTACAATCAGTCTGCTCTAGTATTGGAGAGAGGAGCTGTGTGGGATAGTGAGGAAAGTGCTGGATTGGTCATTAAAAGCTCTTTTATTTCCAGCTCTGCCATTTACTATCTGTATGACGCTGGGCAAGTCAACCTGTCCAGGATTTAATTTTCTCATCTTCACAATATGGGAAAACGAATTAGATGGCTTCTAAGGTGCTAATCCATTGATACTATGATTTCCCAACATCTAGGAAGTCCCAGAAACGTTATCATTTTCTTGCTGTCATAGCAACCCCTAGTGGACAAGCCAAACAATTGCATATTTTAGAGGCATAAAATTATACATAAATGCATGCATACATATATGACATTCCTACTCAAACTCCTTCTGTTCCAAACAACATGAGAATGACTCATCTTGGTGCTTTCCCAGGTAACAATGGTGTGTTATGGATAACTATGGTAGGAACAGCTGGAAAGAACAATGGAGGCAATTAGTTGGAGCCCCAACTTGTCCATTTATTAGCTATGTATCATGAGCAAATTATTTAATCTCTATGACACCATAATATTTTCTGTAAAATACTTAAGCAGTTCTGAAGTTGTAACAGTAAGGGTGAGTTTTCCATGTTGCGTATCACAAATTCTGCATTACTTCTTGTATTATTTTTAGTTTTAATTCTTTTGAAGATAGTGAAACATCTGAAATGCCTGTAAGCAAGTGAATTAATATTTATATATTTCAGGATAGAATTAACATATTAGCCAGATATGAAGAGCTAGAATAGTAGCAGGAATTCCCACAGTAGGAATACCTAACATTGAGAAAATCTTAAATGCTATGAGAATAAAATAATAAAGGCTAGCATTTATATAACACTTGAAGGATTCCAAAATTCTTTATAAATATTGTCTCATTTTAATCTTATAACAGCCCTGGAATTGAGGAAAATGAGGTATACAGAGCTTAAATGATTTACCTAAGATCAGACACCTAATTACATATCTGAAAAGAGATTTGAATTCAGATCTTCCTGACCCTAGATCCAGTTCTATCCTATCTAGGTATCTGTATTTGCACATTTCTCCGATGAAAATTCATCTTCAAAATGAGATTAATTATACTTGTAATTCTATTATTGTATTTTTATAGGATAAACTAAAATAATGTATATAATTAACTTATACCTATAAGTTATACACACAAATATCTATATGAGATTTTATTCTGAGGTCACAAATTGTAACCTGTACATGTAATAAAATGATTTTTCTGGAAAAAAAATTTCCTATTTTCCTCCTTGCTAATGTGGCTCTTCTGGGTCTGAAAATTCTTATTACTTATCTTTGATTGGCTGACAATTAAGGAAACTGAGGTCTCAGGTACCAAGTTCTTTATCCTAGGTACCAAGTTCTACACTAAATATTTAACAAAGACTTAATCTTCCTGTTTGGAAAAGAGAAGATATGTGTCAAAGTTTCATGGTATCACAACATTTTCTCTTCCTTTCCTCTTATAGTCTGATTCTAACCATTTTTCTGGTATGAAATCACTTTCCAAATGAAAATTTATAAATTTTCCTTTAGGCAACAACACCTTGGTCAAAGCTGTCCAACCAGGAGAAACTTACACTTATAAGTGGAACATCCTGGAGTCTGATGAACCCACAGAAAATGATGCTCAATGCTTAACAAGGCCATATTACAGTACTGTGGACATCCCAAGAGACATTGCTTCAGGCCTGATTGGGCTATTGTTGATTTGTAAGAGCAGAACCTTGGACAACCGAGGTGTCCAGGTATTGTATCCCATCACTAATTACCCTTACCCTTATTTGCAAGGTTTGCAGGTTGAACTAGAGGAGGTTTGATCTTGGGGTGCTCTTTCTTGCTATAAAACTTTCCATTTGGTTATTCTTGTCTAAACTCTGTCTCCAAATCTAGGTTCTGGGATATGTTATTGGATTTTATTCTGGATAATGGAACAAGGGAGCTGCTACAATGGTAGTATTAACAGAAAGAAATATTTTGCAGAAAAATTGAACAGTCCTTCTTGTCTAGGTTACTCAAAATAATCATTTCTACTGGAATTTAATTTAATAGCATTTGCTCTGTTTTTCAACATGATCGTTTTCCTAAATGTACTTTATTGTGCTAATTCTTAGACTTGGCAAGCTCAAATTCTTCCTAAAGGAATGGGATAGCATTAAGTGCTTATTATGTGCCAACAACTATGATAAATACTTAAGAAATAAATAGAAAATAGAGACAGACCCTGCTGTCAGGGACCTTATGTTCTAATTAAAGCAGACAACAAATATAAGAAGACAGTTACAGGGCAGATGGCAAAAATCTACATTTTGGCAGGATAGTTCTCAAACTTGAAGAAATTAGAGATCCTTTATATCACAATTATCCAGAATTCCTAAGACAATTTAGGAGAATCTAAATATCTCATCTCAGAACATACAAAACAAAGCAGTAGTTCTCAAACTTTTTGTATTACTTTGTACTCAATAATTATTGAGAATTCCAAAGAGTTTTTGTTTGTGAGGATTACATCTATCATTGTTTACTATATTAAAAATTAAAACTTTCTCATAATATGAAAATAATTGTGATTTCAGAGACTTCTTGAAAGGGTCTCAGGTATTATTACCAGGATTCTTAAACGTTTAAGAATTGTTGAATTAAATGAAAGTGTAATATAATAAAAAATAGAATCTGTAGTTGAAAAGGCCCTGCTATTTCAAGATAGGGAAGCAACAAGGTATGAAGATTTGTTTCTGCTCCATATTTTCAATATTTTGATTAAATAGTTTGCTAAAATTTGTTAACATTTGTGCCTATTATGCATAAAGTTTCATGCTTGATTATAGAGCTATAAAGACATATCTGACCCAGGCTCTACTCTCAATGACCTGATACTCTAAAGGATTCAGAGAAGAAAGGACAAATGCACAAATAATTATGATACAAATAAAAGTTACCAAGTAAAAGAAGTGATCTTGGCAAAGTATCATGAGAAATTTGAAAGATGAGAATCACTTTTACTTAGCAGGGTTTTGTGAAGGGGGATGGTATCTGAAAAAAACTTTGAAGGAAGAGAGAGACTGAAAGATAGAAATAAAGACTCTAAGGTTGTTCAGAGGATAAAGCTTTGGGCCTGAAGACATGAAGACACAAATTAAAATCCAGCTGTGGGCAAGTTAATCTGTCTGCCTCAGTTTCTTCACCTATAAAATGGAAATAATAATAGCACTTACCTCATAGGGTCTTTATGAGGCTAAATGGAGATATGTTTATAAAGTGCTTAGCATAATGTCTGGTATATAATAGATATTAACAAATGCTTATTGTCTTTTCACTAAAGAGAAAACAGTCTAAGCACAGAAGATGATGTAAAAGATATAAAAACTAGAAAGAGGAAGAGTACAAGGAATATAGAATATATGAAAGAGAATAACATGAGATAGACTGGATATGTTTATTGGAACCAGACTATGGAGTACCTTAATTATTAAAAAACACATATTTTATTTGGTAAGCAATGGGGAACTATTAAAGATTTTGACTGAAATAGACATAGCATCATATTAGAAAGATTACTTAAGCAAGTGCGCAGAATAGGTAAATGGGAGTTTGGAAGACCTGATTAGGCCTATTGTAATAGTCTAGTAGTGAAAAGGAATGAGGGCCTGAACCAGGGTTATTGCAGTGGGAGAGGCTGGATTTCAAAGATATTGAAGAGGTAGAAAATAGTAGCTGTGTGGTGAGGATCAAGCAAGAGTCACAAATTATTATAATATAATGAGCCCAGGGAGACTGGAAGGATGGTAGAACTACCTCTACACATAAAGTCAGGTGAATAGTTGTGGAAGAAAGAAGATTATTTTAGTGTTCATTGCATTTAATTTAAATTGTTGGTAAAATATACAGGCAGAAATGTCTATTAATCAGTTGAAAATACATAATTCAAGCCAGGAGTGTGCTAATGAGATCTCTGAAAAACTGGGTAGATTTTAAAGTTTCATCCATTTTGACATTTTTTACATCACTTTCTTGAGTCAAGACTATTAACAAAACACTAAATCTAATTCTGATTTGTAGCTCTTGACAATTTTTCAGGTGTAAATGCTCACACTGAAAATTTAGGAATTGATTTGAGCTCAATTTAACACATCCCTGAAAAGCTCTGGGGGAAGATTGGGAAACATCTCCTTAACAGTGATCACTGAATCACATGGAAAGGAATGATGTCCCCAGAGGAGAGAGAAGAGAAAGAATGCCCAAAACAAAATGAAGGGGAAGAGAGAGAACAAGAGGAGAAAGCCAGCAGAAGAGACATAAATGCAGTCAGAGACATAGGGAGGCAAAGATATGGAGGGAACTATACCCTTCATGTCACTTACTGCAAAGAAGCTAGAAAGAAGGTAAATAACAATTTTAGTTCTGGGTGTTTCTGTAGAGTGGAGGGAGAACAGAAACCCACTTTCAGGGAGAATAAGAACCAATGTGGTAAGCTAGCAAGAGTGCTACAATTGGAGTTAGGAGGGGTTTGGGATCAATACCTGTCTCTTAGTTTTATGGACAAGTCATTTAATCTCTTAACAATAGAACTAAATTCTCAATAGTTATTGTACTTATTACATAGTATTTTTGTCAAAAGGGAATGAAAGAACCTCAATAAAGTGTTTTGCTTTTCAAACATTAAAAGTAGGAAGAAAAGAAGCATGTATTAAGTATCTACTAAGCACTTTACAAATATTACTTCATTTGTTTCTCACAACAATCCTGTGAATTAAGCCCTCTTATAATGCTCATTTTAGAGTTGAGCAAATTTTAGGTAGACAGAGGTTAAGTAACAGAGATTAAGTCATACACCTGGTAATTGTCTGAGGCTGGGTTTGAATTTATGTTTTCCTGACTCCAGACTCAGAGTTCTATTCACTGCATCTCCTACTTGCTTTATTAAATAAAGAATATATAAATATTAACTATCATCATCATCACTACTACTACTACTACTACTACTACTACTACTACTACTACTACTACTACTACTACTACTACTACTACTACTACTACTCTATCTCAGAGTTTGGGCTCGGAAGGGAAGAAAGTTACAACCTAAAGGGTAATAAGGTAATTTTTAAAAAAAATTAAGATGAGATATTTAAACATGATTATAAGCTAAAGGGAAGAACTTAAAGAGGAAGAGATTAAGACTGCATAAGTGAATAATTGAGTCACTGTTAAGCTTGGAAGAGACCTCAAAAGCAATCTAGTCCAACTCAAATCCTCTTTATACATACCTAAGAGTTGGTTTTCCAGCCTTTGCTTAGAGCTTCCAGTGTAGAAGAAACCTACTCCCTCTCAAGGAAGCACATTCTACCTTTGGCTAAAATTGCTAGCATTTCCCCCCTTGTTACCAATGTAATATGCTACCTACTTCTCTTGGGTATCATTACCCTATTAGCCATTTTAGACCTTTTATTTTTTACCCAAAGATTCTCTCCTTAGCAGAGAAAAGAGAAACAAAATAATCATTGAGTAATTCTGCCTTTATATTCACACTGAGGTGCATGAATATCCAAACTGTAATTACTCATTTTGGAGCCTGGGATTATCACAACATGCACCTTTGCACAAGCAGCACTGATAAAACTTGGCCCCTAATTGGATAAGGAGGGTGAGGGAATGTGACGAGTCAATGATGACTCCAAGATTTTGAAACATGATGACTAGAAGAATGGGGGGGGGTGCCTTCAACACAGACAGAAAAAAAGGGTTGTTTGGGGGGAAATCGAACAAATTCTGTTTTGGATATATTGTGCTTAAGAAGCCTATGGGACATTCAAGTGGAAATGTGATATGAAAGGCAGGGTCAGAAGGGAACTAAGAGATCTAAGTCAAAATCCCAATTTTTAGATGAAGAAACTGAGTTCTAATGAAGATAAGAGTTTTGTCTAAGGTCACAAAGGTAAATCAAAAACTCAGTAACAGAGTTGGAATCCAAACTCAAGTCTTTCTGAGTTCATTTCTCTTTCTGCTATATCATCCTTTAGTTTCCTCTAAAATTGGCCCAGTTGGCAATGATTTCATGATTTGTTCTCCAACAGTGTTTGGCAGCTCAGAATTTGAAGCAGAGGATGAATTTTCTTGCAGGGGGTGGGGTGGGGGATGGCAGCCTTCAATTATCCACCCCAGTAGAATAGTCCATCAATCTAGAGGTTTCAAAGTTTCAAGAAGTATCAATAGTGGGGCAGCTAATTGATGCCTGGATAGAGCTTCAGCCCTTAAGTCAGGAAGATCTGAGTTCAAATCTGGTCTCAGACACTTAATACTTCCTACCTGTGTGATCCTAGGCAAATCACTTAACTCCAATTGCCTCAGCAAAAAAAAGTGGCAGTAGTGAAATGAGATTTGTCTTAGTAGTTGTTGTTCAGTCATTTCAGTCGTGTCTGATTCTCTGTGACCCCATTTGGTGTTTAAAGATAGTAAAGCGGTTTGCCATTTCAGCTCGCTTTACAGAATGAGCAAACAGGGTAAGGGACTTGTCCAGGGTCACACAGATAATAAGTGTCTGAGTCTGGATTTGAACTCAGGCTTTGAAATTGACTGTGCCATTTAGTGGCCAGTCTTAGTAGAGTATTTTTATTTCAATCTTTTGAAAACCCAGGGTATATAATAAGTGTTCACCAGGAATATACTGGTAAATGTTTAATAATCAGCTCTTCTTGAAAACAGGACACACTTTTAAGCTTAATCTGTATTATTAACATTTTTTCCATCACATTATTAAATCTTGACAATTAATAAATCAAGCCTGTAGCAAGAAGCTCTCCTAAACTGAGTCATTCAAGCTAACATCAACAAAGCCCTGATTACCTTTTTGCTATTTTGTCTGACTTTTTTCCAGTACTAAAAATAGGATATTTAAATCATAGTGAATTGAGGTTGATTTTAATAGATTTTTTTAAAGTCCTGAAATCCTAAATCCCTAATAAATAATTGCTAATTGATTAACAAATACTTAAGAAAGAATGAATTTGATAGTTCTGCTCCACAAAAGAGTTGGGAAATGTTTGCTCTTTTCTGAAAACTCAAATTTGCATTAAGTAACTATTTGGAAGGTAAAGAATGGAAAAATGAACATTTTGTGAATGATACAACTTTTTTTTTATTATAGAGGACAGCAGATTCTGAACAACAAGCTGTGTTTGCTGTATTTGATGAGAATAAAAGCTGGTACATTGAGGACAATATCAACAAATTTTGTGAAAACCCCTCTTCTGTGAAACGAGATGATCCAAAGTTTTATGAGTCTAACATCAAGAGTAGTAAGTAGAAACTTTTCTCCCTACCTTCACCCCATTCTATCCATAACTCTTGGGAGAGATATGTTTGAAATCTTGTCTATAAATGTGCATGAGATGAACTTTTAAATTTGCTTCCAGTCCTAAAATTCTACAAAAATCAAGGGCTTTACAAGACCTTTCTATCTAAATTTGACTCTGTACACTTAATTTTTATGTAAATTTTATTTGTGGGGAATTTAAATTTAATTTCCAATGAAATTCAATTGAACAAACATCTTAAAAGTACATGGTATGCTCAATGTATAGCATTGCCAAGAAAGACACAAAATTTACATAAAACCTGGTCCTTGAAGCATTATAGCAATCTAATTGTGACAAGGGGTAAAGTGTTCATCATTTTAAAACGATTCATTAACCAGGGTTACCAAGGCTGTTCTGTTGGCTACCATTGTGATCACCATCATCTGCTAACCTCCTTAGGGTTGAATTTTTTTTTCTATCATTTGTTCATGCATTTTCAGATAACCCAAGAGACAAATCTGGAATTATCAGGGCTTTTCCATATGGGATGGAAGGTTGGAATTAGGAGTTAGATGTTGGTTTTTTGTTTACTTTTATCATTGAATTTTATTTTGGTCATATAAATGTCATGACCAAAGTCTGTTCAGGACTTGTTGTCTTCCAAAGAGAATCCCTATTAGTACATTTATTAATCAGATTACCTTTTGTAAATGAAAACAATTACTGTTTTGTGTAAATAAAACCTATACATTTATTACAACTATTAATAGGTAAAGATTGCAATGATCTACAAAAATTCAAGCATGTAATTTATTGATAGGTACAAATAATATTAAGGAAGGCAAAAGACTTTGCTTTTTCTTTAATGATTATAACTGACAATTAAAGGTTAGGACTTTAATTAAGCAATGTGCTTATTGGTCTTCTGTTTGTACATTATCCTTTGTTGAGTGACATAATCACTTAATCTCTCATATCCCTTGTATTATTATGCTTTTTCCATATGGACTGAATTAATATTCTTTATATTATCTTTCAGAATATATTTGAGGGGCTTTAAAGATAGAGCATCTATCAAAAGTTCTTGAATAGAGTAGGTGCTCAGAAAACAAGGGGAATGGACAAAGTGATATATCTACGTTGCTCTAGATCCTAAAATATATATTCCATGATTAAATTTTTGTGAATGAATTTTGTCAGCTCAGTTCAATAAGAACACAATTCATTTGGAAAATTTAAAACTGGATTTTCTAATCATGTATTCTTCCTCTCTTCCCTCTCCCCTTTTAGGGCTCCCCCCCCCAGTAAAGCTGATACTTAATAATCGTTTCTATGTTAGTGGTCTTAACCTGAGCAAGTATGTCAGGTCTTCTTCCTGTGTAATTAAATCAAAGTTCTTTCAGTAGTGCAGGATTGGTGGGGAGGCTGGTGTTTTAATTGACTCGGTTTCTTTTAGCAATAAATGGCCTTTTGCCTGAGAGTATACCGACCTTGGGATTTTGTTACGAAGACACTGTCCAGTGGCACTTTTGTAGTGTGGGTGTCCAGGATGAGATTCTTACCCTTCACTTAACTGGCCACTCATTCTTATATGGAAAAAGACACGAAGATGTCCTGACGCTCTTCCCTATGAATGGAGAATCTGTAACTGTCACAATGGATAATGTGGGTGAGTAGTTTGGGTATTATGAGAGAGCCCTTGTAATGTCCATTTCATCTGCTTTCTGCAAAGGCTTACTTTATTACTAATATGATGCTATTTAGTTTTTAAGTCCATATGAAGGCTTCCACTGGATGCCAAGGCCTATTATTAATATTTTAGAAAACTGCTGTTTCCTTAACTTGTCCAAATTCATAAGATCCTGGTACAGACACAACTTCAGGAATGGGTTAGAGGTGCAGTGCATATATTCACTGACATCAGTCACATCTTTTCAACACAGCCTCTCTCCAAAGAGATAGAAGTAACTGCTCTTGGGTATCAGAAGCCAGAAGCATATCACAGAGCCTTAGGGATTCAGTTGCCCCAGCTACACTGACACTAATTCCAAAGGGAGGGCGACTAGGAGAGCATGACTGGTCATGAAAATAAGCTCAATTTTATTTCATTCTTTAAGGTTTTACAAAAGGCTTTACAGAAATAAAATTTAACATTTAAGTTGAACTATAAAGTTTGCAAAATGCTTCATATTATCTCATTTTATTCTCAAGGTGACTATGCAAATCACTTAGTTTTTACCTACCAAAGTTTTCTCATCTGCAAAATGGGGATGATTACACCTATTTCCCAGGGTCACCTGGGAGAATAAAATGGTCCAGTTCTCTATCCACTACACTACACTTCCTTAAAGTTCCCGAATCTTGTCTAGTTATTGTCATGATCTGCTTTACCAAATCCACAAACTTCACCTGGTTCTATTTCATTCTAGTCTTATACCCAAACTTGGTGCAATGTGCAGGAATCACCACCTGGGCTTTCCAAATGGATCAGTGGATACTGTCTATCTCCCTCTGCCAAAAGTGTCAAATTCAAACAGAAATGGTATCACTAAGTCCTATATAAAGATCCTTAGGGGAGGGGAAGGGCATATTGATTTAGAAAACTGCAAATGAGCATTACCTATGTTTTATTATATTTTTTTTTATTTTGTAAACAACTCAGGAGTTTTGCCAGCAGCCTGCTAGTTTTATCCTTCTGTCCTAAGATATTGAAGCTACAGAAATAATGGGCAGAAGCGCTAAAGCAATCAAAATAACATAAATGATAATAATTATTAGATAAAATTATATAATAGCCAAATAAAATTAGGAGCATTTATATGGAATTTTAAGGTTTGTAAAGTACTTTACATAGTTCATCCTGTTTTATGCTCTCAACATTTGGA
The DNA here is from genome assembly GCA_023553655.1 of Myrmecobius fasciatus. Classification (NCBI taxonomy): domain Eukaryota; kingdom Metazoa; phylum Chordata; class Mammalia; order Dasyuromorphia; family Myrmecobiidae; genus Myrmecobius; species Myrmecobius fasciatus. Next base: position 167,690 of record JAJPUD010002110.1, on the reverse strand, counting down.
GCTAGGCCGTCTATCTTTATTTTACAACTGAAAAAACTGAGGCAGAGAGAGATTAAATTACTTGTCCAGGATCACACAGCTAAGAAATATCTGAAGATATATTTGAAATCAGGTTTTTTCTGTATACATGTGTATACATGTATAACAATCATGCTTTGGGTCTATAGAATATATATACATAGGATATTGTTATTGTTCTCTAAGAGAACCATGACAAGGGTGATGCCTTAACTTGTGAGTAAATTGCATTTAAGTGAGGTAGAGCTGTGTAAAGTCATCACATATATGTTCATGTATAATATATACATATATACATATATAATATTTTTATATTTTATATGTTTAGTGTTTTACATATATATTTGTGTCTGTTTTATTGCTTTTTTTATGAAGTGGGGAACAGAGATAGCTTGTGTTTATGTTACAAAGAATCTCTGATTCCTAACTCATCCTTTCTTAAGTAAATTCAAAATGGATTAGGAATTGCCTTTGAGGAATTATCTGTTTTGTTCTGTTTTTTTTTTTTTTCAATTAGATTTGACATGTTCATTCTGTTTTTATAGGAACCTGGATGCTGACTTCTATAAATTCTAATCACAGAAGCCGAAACCTCAAGTTGCGATTCAGGGATGTTAAATGTATAAGGAATTATGATGATGACTCCTATGAAATTTTATTTGATGACAATTTGGAAAAAGTTGAAACAGAGAAGAATAGAGCTACCACCAGAAATATGCCTGATTCAGAGGAAGATGAATGGTTCGATGATAGTGATTATCAGGACGAACTGGCTTTGCAGTTTGGTATTAGATCATTTAAAAATTCATCAGGACCTCAGGAGGGAGATGAGCTTCTTAATCTGACTTCTTTGTTCATGGAAGAAATCTCTGAAATGACTCCCCTAAATGTGAATACATCTTTGGAGACCTCTCAGATTTCCCCAAAAGACCCTGGTAATAGTTTCAAATCTCAAGCCACCTTTCCTTACTCAGTAATCACAACAACTAGGCCTCCCTTGAAGAACAGCACCACTACAGATACACACTCCATTACATTATACTCTGTAGACTCCATTCTGAAGAATTCCAGATCCCATTCTGAAGAACTTGTCAATAAGGATACACATTCAACTACCACGGGGACAGCCTTGTCTCCTCTCGGTGCAGGAGGGTTCCAAAGTCAAGAAGATGTCAAGAAGGCAGGTCGGCAGGCCAACGAGGAGACTTACAAATTTATCACTCCCTCAGCTACCCAACCAGAAGCAGAAAGAAATACATCAGTACAATCCAATCATACACAGGTAGAACTATCAAGAGGTAATGTGAGGGCGAATTTAACTCTAGAACACCCTGATCTCCATAGAAGTGACATTCCCAGCTCCAGAGCAGGAACACAAGATCTTCTAGATGATCTGGTAATTGTTAACCAGAAGAACCTACCAAAAGTTTTGAATGGGAAATGGAATTTGGTTTCTGAGAAAGGGAGCTATGAAATCATCAAACATACAAATGAAGATGAGGTAGAAGATAAGCTATTGAACAACCCCCAGGATGGTGCAACATCTTGGAGAGAAGGAATTCCTTCTGCTAATTGGCACAAACCTTTAAAAATAGGAAAGAACAGAGAAAATGGTAGGTTCAGGAAATCTTCAGTTTTGATTAAGACCCGAAAAAGGAAAAGAGTTAAATTGGCAGACAATTTACTAATGTCCCCCAGAGGTTTCAATCCTCTAAAAGGAAGGTACAGTGCCACATTGACCCACTTAAAATCCAATCACTCACTCTTATCCAATCAATCCAATGAGATGCCATCCCCTAAGGACCTAGAACAACTATCCCCTACTTTATACCTTGACCAGAATTTCTCCACTGTGGATCTGGATCAAAAATTTCCCCCAGCAGAGTTTAGTAAGATATCCTCTGATCCAAAGTTTAGTGAAATATTCTCCACTCTAGACCCTGTTTCTACTGCTCATCCTCCAGATGTCTATCAGACATCTTCCCTTCCAGCTCATCATCCAACACCTTCCCCTCTAGCCCCTTATGAGACATTCTCCCACCCAGATCTTAATGAGACTCCTTTCCCTCCTTCCCTCTATGAATCAACTCCCCCTTCAGACCTCTATGAAGCATCCTTCCCTCCCTCTCTCTCTGAGTCAACTCCCTCTACAGACCTTTATGAAGAATCCTTCCCTCCAGATCTTAATGAGACTCCTTTCCCTCCCTCCCTCTATGAGACAACTCCCCCTACAGACTTCTATAAAGCTTCCTTCCCTCCAGATCTTGAGACTCCTTTACCTCCCTCCTTCTATGAGACAACTCCCCCTCCAGATCTCTATGAGACTTCTTTCCCTCCCTCCCTCTATGAGACAACTCCCCCTATAGACTTCTATGAAGCTTCCTTCCCTCCAGATCTTAATGAGACTCCTTTCCCTCCCTCCTTCTATGAGACAACTCCCCCTCCAGACTTTTATGAAGCATCTTTCCCTCCAGATTTTTATGACATGACTCCCCCTCCAGACTTTTATGAAGCATCCTTCTCTCCAGATTTTTATGACACAACTCCCTCTTCAGATTTCTATGAAGCATCCTTCTCTCCAGATCTCTACGAGACAATCCCTCCTTCAGACAACTATGAAGCATCCTCCCCTCCTGATTTCAATTGGAATTCCTCTACTTTGGATCTGAATCAAACCCATTTTCTATCAGAGGTTGATCAGATATTCCCTTCTTCAGATTTCAGTGAGAACTTCCCTCCAGACCTTAGTCATACACATTCCTCTCCAGTCCTTGAATCAATATCCCAATCACTTCCATCTCAAATCAATGGTACACTGAGACCAAGACAATTTAATCCAGCAATTATAGTAGGCTTTACCAAAGCTGGTGGGGGTTATGTTGAGTATATTCCAGGGCAGGATGTCAAAGACAGTGATGATGATGATGATGATGATGATGATGATGATTTTGAAGCCACCTTTGTACCCTATGATGACCCTTATAAAACAGATAGAAGGACAGATACAAGCTCACTCCGAAACCCTGACAACATTGCAGCATGGTACCTCCGAAGCCACAAAGGAAATAGAAAAAATTATTACATTGCTGCTGAGGAAGTACTTTGGGATTATTCAAAATTCTTAAAAAGGTTTGCAAAACTTACTTTTATAATTTAAACCTCTCCTATTCACTGATGCTGAAAGGGCTTACTTCTATTCTTAATCACAGACCCCCTTTATTCCTTCCCAATGACCAACAAAAGGATTTTACTTAGTTTTATGTAAAATGGATTCTTCATGTGGTTAGAACAAGGGAGAATGACAGGCAGCCTGATTGTTCCTCAGGTATTCAAGAGAATGTAAGGAAATCCCTCAGCTGAATGGATAGACTTCTTGTGGTGGACCTGTAGAAGGACATGGATAAGAGTTGCACAGCATGGGCAGGCAAAGATGGTTGCTATCAGTATTGTTAGAGAAAATATCCAAGTCAATGAAATTACAGATCTAATGGAGTCCAGAATAGTCCTGAATCAAAAATTCAATTAAAAATCCTTAAGATGTGAGGAACAGGGGGCAGCTAGGTGGTGCAGTGGATACAGCACCAGCCCTGAAGTCAGGAAGACCTGAGTTCAAATCTGGTCTCAGACACTTAACATTCCCTAGCTGTGTGACCTTAGGCAAGTCACTTAACCTCAATTGCCTCAGAAAAAAAGCAAAAAAAAATTAAAAAATAAAAAGTTTAAAGAAAAAAATATGAGGGACAGGAAGTAGACCTACCAGCTCAAATTTTAAAAGCCAGAACACGGTAAAAGCTCATAGCTTCATAAGTTTACAAATCATTCCTCACAAATGTTTCAATTTTATAGCAATGAGACTAAAGCTTATTTGGGTTAAGTAAAAAGCTGGCATTCACACAGGCCTAACATATACAAAGTGATTTGCAAATATCTCCCTATATGAAGCATCCCAATAAACGAAAGTAGGGAAGTAAGAAACTTGTTCAGATTTCAGATGTGTAGCACTCAATATAGTGATCTTACTTATATTGACCAAGCTTACTGGGAATGTGAACATTCTCTGAAAAGTGCCAACCTAAGGTCTTATATGAGGAGAGAGGAGCTCTCCATGGTCTAATCTCTCATGGAGCCTGAAATTCCTGCATCAGCTATTTCTTTGGGTAGAGGCTGAGTCCTGAAGGAAACTGTTAGAATGGAGATGTCCTACCTTGAAAGGAAGCATTTAATGAACTTACATAGATATTCCCTCTATCAGTATAGATCATAGCAGAGTCCCATTTTCTCAACTCTACCATTCTTTTCTGTCTCCTTATATATTAGCTTTGGAAATGTCAGTGATTATTATCAACAAATCAAACCCTATGTGGGAGACACTGCTAAGGGTTAGAACACACACACAAAAGTAAAAACAGTTCTCATCCTCACGGAGCTTATTTTCTCAAGGCAAAGGGGGAGACAATATGTAAATAAATAAGTACATATAAGATACATACAGTGTAGGTTGAAGGTAACCTCAGAGGACAAAGTGTTACCATCTCAATGGAAACATGAAATGGGCTCATTTAGAGACATCTTCACTCCTATGTTCACATGGGCTATTTGTGTCCAACCTGTGGTAGAGCCTTTTAAACTCGTGCTGGTCTGATCAGTCACAGAAGGACATACTACAGTATGTATACCCTGACCCCAATATAGTGATGTCATTTTGATCCTCTTTAAGAATGAAGGACAAATCAAATCAGTTTCTGAGGGGGGCTGTGAAAGACACTACTCAGAAAGTAGAATTTGAGCTGAGCCTCGAAAGAAACAAAGATGTGGGTAGAGAGGGGAAGGGTAAGAAGAGAGAGTATTCCAGGAATGAAGAAAAGCAAAGACAAAAAAAGTCCAGTATTGCTAGATTGTAGAGTGTATAGAAGTGAATAAAGAATAAAACAAAAAACTTGTTTCAAAGCAGAAAAATAGAAAGGAACCAAGTGATGAAACATTTTATTTGCCAAACACAGGAGTTTATATTTTCTCCTGAAGGTAATAGGGAACCACTGGAGTATGTTGATTAGGGGTGGCCAGTTAGTCTTACACTTAAGGAAAACCACTTTGGCAGGTATATGAAAGGTGTATTGGAGTGTAGATAGATCAGAGAGTCAGAGAGGCTATTAGAGGATTACTGAGGTAGATCAGGTGAGAAGTAAGTGGAGAAAACAGGGATATAGATGAGAACTGTAGTGAAGAAAAAAATTACAAAAGAATCTCAGCCAACATGTCTTTCTCTCTATTTTTGAGGAAATACTTATTTATATTGGCCTTTCAATAATTTCTACCCATTCAATTTAGTTCTGCCCTTTCAGGGAAGGTTGAGAGGGCACTCAAACATTTCAAAGAAAAAATCAAGAAGGAGATAAGGGACATTTTTTAGACTTCCTATTTTTCCAGAGACCTAAAATCCTTGAGATTTTACTACCAAAATCTACCTCAATGCCTGAACCATGATCTACTGAGTAGGTGTACTCATCGACTCATGAAGAACTATGTGACAATTTGCTAAAATACTTCTTCCCCAAATATTGGGCACACCTCTAAAATGATCTCTCTTTGAAAAGGAAAAAATGTTACATAGACAGACACACACTGAAAAATAATATCATCTATAACCTGTACTTGTATGAACTATATCTTTTCTTAAAAGTATACCTTATGTTGATACAAATATAATCCAGATGCAAGATTTTATAGGGTTTTTTTTGTGGGGGGACTTCTATGAATGCAGTTTTTCTAAATTTTCTAATCTTTTTTTCCTTATTATCTTTCCTTTCCCAATTTATCAGCATGAGGACAGCTGATGATACTGGGGATATCATAGAGAACACAGTGTATAAGAAAGTGATTTTTCGGAGCTACCTGGACAATACCTTTTCAGTGCCTGATCCTCAGGGAGAGAATGATGATCACCTTGGAATCCTTGGCCCTATTATCAGAGCTGAAGTAGATGATGTGATCCAAGTAAGTCAAGTTTTAAGCATTATTAAGAGAGGCAGGGGAAGTAAGTGGTACGGAGGATAGAATGCCCAGGCTTAGAGTTAGGAAAATCCAGCCTTAGACACTGACTAGCGGTGTGACTGTAGGCAAGTCACTTAACCCTGTTTAACTTCACTTTTCTCATCTATCCACTCCAGTTCCAAGAAAATCCCAAATAGCATTACAAAGAGTCAGACAAAACTGAAATGCCTGAACAGCAACTACAAAGAGAGGCAGATGGGTAGAAAGAGCACTGGAAGACCCTGAGTTTGAGTAGCAGCACTGCCCCTTGCTATCCAGGTGAACTCTGGGAGGTCACTTAACTTCCCTGAGCCTCAGTTTTCTCATCTGTAGAATGGGTATATAGTTATACTTTCCATTCTATTTTTACCAGATTAGTGTGAGAAAAACAATATAAATGTGGGTCATTAAGTATCAAAGTTAGAGAGGTTTCTGAAAGCATATGATGGTTACAAAGTCAAAAGTGTGAATGGATGTTGCCCATTGCTTATCAAATTCCAGATATCCAGGGGAGAAGAATATTTGACTTAGAATTAGAAGGTCTAGCTATGAGTTTTGTCTCTATAGAATTAAGAATTGTACTCTATGAACTAGTCACTTAATCTTCTCTGAGCCTGAGCTTCCTCATCTGTAAAATGAGGCAGGAAACATTAATAATAATAATAGGGATAAAAACTACCTTGAGATTTCATTAATATAGGGCATTCCCAGGGGAGAAAATTCCCTCCAACAATGTAGATAGTCATCTTCTCTACACCTTTCAGTCTTAGAGTTGCCTAGAACACTAGGAGGTAAAGCATAAGCACACAACTACTATATTTCAGAAACAGATTTGAATCAGGTCTTTCTGGTTTTGAGAGCACCTCTCTCTATACTACACCAAGCCATCTGTTAAGTATAATGCTTTATAATACAATGTGCATATTTTATGCAAAATCCTGCCTGTTCTTCATCCCCTGCCTCAGATGTCACTTCCTCTAGGAAGCTTTCCTTGATCCCATTCACCTGATATGAACTCTCCCTCATTAATACAGGAAATCTATACTCTCAAAGATCACCTATAATTTATAGTCCTATATAACTTATAACCTATAACTTAGGTGAACCAACAACTAACTCTAATTAACTTATAACTTATTATTAACCCCCTGAGAAGGGGTCCAATGATCTCATAGCCCTTTGCATTTTTCTCATATATGTATTATATTTGTGTAACTGAATTCTTCCTCTTATTGGATTATAAACTCCTGGAGAGTGGGGAACTGTGTCATTCTTATCAGTCCCCTTGATGCCCAGCATAGTACATTATACATACCTAATAAGCACATATTAAGTCAATAAATATTTGTTAGTAACTTACTATATAGAGGTCAGTGCTAGGAAACAATATCCATAATAGATGTAACTTCTTCAATACTTAAATGTTTCTCAAGTGCTTTACATAAATTATCTTGTTCTGTCCTCTGTACAATAAGCACTACTGGTATTATTATTATTCCCATTTTAAAGATGAGGAGACTGAGATTCAGAGATGCTGGACAACTTGCCCAAGATCACATTCCAAACCCAGTAGTTTTTCTACACTCCCTTATTGCCTCATTGTGTATGGATTGGAATTGAAGTAATAAAACACATTGAATTTATGTGCTGGATTTATATAAATAGGGTGTGTCTATAACTAAAGATATGAGTGTTTGTGCAAAGAATGCTGTATCTAAAATCAGAGACTCATCTTCATAAGTTCAAATGTAGCCTCAGAAGCTGTGTGATCCTGGGTAAGTTACTTAACCCCATTTGGTTCATTTTCCTCATCTATATAAAATGAGCTGGATAAGGAAATGGCCAATTACTCCAATATCTTTGCAATGAAACCTCAAATTGAGACAAGGAAAATTGGATATGATAGTAATGACCTAATACAAAAAATAAAGTTAAGGATTTTGTGTCTGACATTTTAAAGTATTTGTTTAATGCTCTTTAGATTTCTAAACTTTGCCACATTCTGATCCCTGCCACCCCTCTATAAGCAAACCAAAAATACTCTCTTCTCCTAAACTCAATCTGATTATCTCCTAATATAATAATACCACTTCTCACCACATCTCCAATAAAGAAGCTAGGAAAAAGTTGCTTTTCCAATAAAAAATAACTTTGGGAACAATACCTATAATGTCATTGGTATAAGGAATCCTTAATAAAGAAATTTTCTCAAACCATGTAAATCAGCTGGTGTAAACTGCAGTCCTATGCCTTTTTTGTTTCAGCTCTCAGAAAGAAGAGAGATTCTCCTAGGGTCATATGAATTTACCAAATTTTTTTGGTTTTTTTTCCATATTCTAGGTTCGTTTTAAAAATCTAGCCTCCAGGCCATATTCTCTTCATGCCCATGGGCTTGCCTATGAAAAATCATCAGAGGGAAAGAGCTATGAAGATGATTCCCCGGAATGGTATCAGGATGATAATGCCATTCAGCCTAATGGCAGTTATACTTATGTATGGCACGCGACAGAACGATCTGGCCCAGAAAATCCTGGGCCTGCTTGCCGAGCTTGGGCCTACTATTCAGCTGTGAATCCGGTAAGGGACTTCTCCAGTTCAGGAAATTAAAGGTTACTGTCTTAATAACTCCTTTTAAAATTTTTTTTTTATCTTGGGAATGAGAAAGATCATTATTCTGATAGAGTTCATAAGTTGTTTTCCTCTGTGAAGAAGGGGGTGCCATGTCCCTTCATGCTCTGGGTGAGGATTGTGGCCTAGAGACTATAGTCAATGTGCCTAGGTATAGAGACCATTAATCCTAAATTGGAAGAACCCCAATTTCCAACAAACAATCCTTTCTCAGATTATATGATTGCTAGGTAGCCCAGGGAGAGAGGGTTGGGCTTGAAGTTAAGATAGCTCAGGTGTGAATCCTGCCTCAGATATTAGCTGTGTGACATGGGGCAAGTCACTTAACAGCTTCAGTTTCTTTATCCATAAAATAGAAATAATATTAGCATCTATTTCACAGAGTTGTAGAGATAACCCATTTAAAGCACTTGGCAAATCTTAAAGGAAGATACAAAAGCTAGTTATTATTTTTGCATGTGTTCTGGTTTGGAGTTAAGAAAATAGTCTCCCCTTGCATGAACTGATGCTGAGTGAAATCAGCAGAACCAGGAGAACATTATACACAGCAACAAGACTATGCGATGATCAATTTTGATGGACATGGTTCTCCTCAGCAATGATGTGATTCAAACCAGTTGTTCTGCGATGAAGATAGTCATATACATCCAGAGAGAGGCCTGTGGGAACTGAGAGTGAACCACAACACAGCATTTTAACGCTTTCTATGAATATTTCCATGCATTTTGTTTTCCTTCTTAGG
>JAJPUD010002110.1:143141-156056 GCA_023553655.1 Myrmecobius fasciatus | reverse complement strand
AGAGAGAGAGAGAGAGAGAGAGAGAGAGAGAGAGAGAGAGAGAGAGAAAAGAGAGAGATACTTATAGGCTGACAGACAAACAGAGAGATGGCAGGGGATGGAGAAAGAGAGAGATTTTGGGAAGAATAACAAAATAACATGTGCTACCTCATAAATACATTTAGAAATTTGACCATGCTGACAAGATAATAGGACACACATGGACACATATACATGAAGGCATGAAGTTAGGGGGGCAAAACAATGAAGATGACTAAATGAAGGGAAAGATTCAGATCTATAAGCACAAATACTCACTGAATTTGCCCATTTGGGACAATCCCCACAGAACTCCATGGTATATTGCAGCTAGATAGTGAATGACTAAGGGAAGTAGTTAGGTGGGGAAGATCATCAATTTCCATCAGTTGGTGGAAATATCTTCCCTGGCTCTTCAATTCATTCAATTCAATAAGCACTTATTGACAATGTGGACCAGGCACTTAACTAGATGCTAGGGATGCAAAGACAAAAAATAAAAGATTTCCTACCCTTTAGGTCCTTATATTCTCCTGGAAAGAAGAGATGGCATGGGGGGGCAGCTAGGTGGCACAGTGGATAGAGCACCAGCCCTAAAGTCAGGAGGAGCTGAGTTCAAATCTGGTCTCAGACACTTAACATTCCCTAGCTGTGTGACCCTGGGCAAGTCACTTAACCCCAATTGCCTCAGCAGAAAGGAAAAAAAAAAAGGATGACATGTGTACAGAGAAGTCAATGAAAATGTCTGTGAAGCAAATACAAAATAAATTTGGGGAAGGGGGAAGGGTGCAGTTAGAGAGAGTACACACAACTAGCTGAAGAAAGTATGCCTGTGGGAGAACATAAGGAGTACCATGCTAAGAGCTAGAGAGATTCTAAGAGGTTGAGGTGAAGAAGGAATGCTGGGAATTCCAGACATGGAAAACAACCTGTATACATGAAGGAAATGGAGCGCCACATATAAAAAACAGCTTGTTGGACAGTTTGGTCAGAACATAGAATGCATAATGTGAAATAATATCAAACTGGTCATGGAAAGATATTCTAGAGATAGAATGTGAAGGGTCATACTGTCACACCTCCCATTTTCTATACTTATGAAATTTTAATTTTAACTTCAATTTTAAAAAATGGAAAGTGTAAGACTTTCTGTTTACTGCTATTAAATTTTCTTTTCCTAGATTTGTTCCATAATCCATTCTGTTAAAAAATATTCTGTGCTCTTTTACTATCATTTAATATAGAAACTACTCTTTCTAGTTTTTTGGCATTTGGAAATTTAGACTTAATCTAACATATTGATAAAACAAAATGTTCAATAGTTTCCTGGGTCATATTCTCCCTAGAGACCTCTCAAGATCAGTGCAGATTTATTAATCACTACTTAGGGGCTTCAATTATTCAACCAATTCTAAACCTACTCAAATTGTCACGCTAAGACAAGGATTGATTAAGTACTTCCTATGGGCTATGGGATCAGGCCCTTTGCTAAACAATGGACATATAAATACAAACAGAAAGAAAAACATTCCTGCCCTCAAGGAGCTTACAGTCTCATAAAGGAAAATAACACATAACTCAATAGTCTAGCACGAGTCAGTTCTTCCAGAGAACCTTCCCTGATCCTTTCTTTTAATAAATATGATAGCTAACTTGGACACAGCATTTCAAGATTTGCATAAATCTATATATTGTTTGATCTATCTATATATCTATATATCTAAGTCTATATGACGCATCTACTTAGAATTCACATGTATTGTTCTGTAATTTAACAGAATTTAGCACTTTGCACCATAATCATCTCTATTTTGCTACATACATCCAGAGTAAATAAATTCTCAGTATAGATTAATGCCTATTTTTAAATTTTTTGACATGCTTAAATGTTAAATAATATTATTTTTATAATAAATAAGGATATATAATATATAAAATAATGTCTTTTTATTTTTTGGATATTGCTGATGTGGAAATTGGCTACCATATTTATAACAGGTTTTGTTTTTCTTCCCTTTTCAATGGATGGGAGAGGGGGAAAGGGAGGGAGAGAATTCTAGTCCAAAAATAAAATAAACTTGAATTTTTTTAAAAAGGCAATTATCTCTTTATGTCATGTACTTTTCTATAAGCACCACAAAATCAGGTCTGTGTCTAAAAATTTGTATCTTCTCCAGTATAGAACTTGTATATAAAGTAAGCACTTAATAAAAATCTATTAAAAATGAATTAAATCATTTTGGATTGTTTTTTAATTTATTGTAACCTTCTATTCTTTCAGCCATCAATGGCCATATCTACAATTTGCCAGGACTAAGGATGTATGAAAAGGAGAGAGTGAGATGGCACTTGCTGAATATGGGTGGTTCCCAGGACATCCATGTGGTTCACTTTCATGGCCAGACATTGCTGGAGAATGGAACCCAAAAGCACCGTTTGGGGGCTTACCCCCTGCTTCCTGGTAAATTATAATAATTGATGTTGATATAATGCTTTCTTTTAGGTAAAACATTTTACATTCATCATTTATTTCATTTGATCTTTATAACCTTGGAAGTAGATAGTATAAATATCATTAGTCTTGTTTTATTCACACACACACACACACACACACACACGCACACACAGCCAAAGCATTATAAAGATTAAATGACTCACCCATAAGTCATATAGGTAGTAATGTGAGAGACAGGATTAGAACTCTAGTCTCACAATACCAAGTTCCAAACACTTTCTACTGCACCATTTTGCCTCTGGGCAATGGGAAAAAAATCCCTGCAAATAGCTATCAAGAAATATCTTTCTTAGCAGCTTCAATTCTCTCCAAATACTAAATGTCAATACCTGTGCAAACACCTGAACCAGGAAGGAACCATGTCGTAAGTCTTAAACATTCAATAGGACACAAAAATAAAAAATGTCAGGCAGAAAAAAAGATAAGATGTCCAATCACTGACATTTACATCAAACCTAGAAGTCTATAGAATATCTGATATACTTCACTTTATTTGAGGCTGACAACGCTGGTAGGTAGGTATGATGGAACAGACATTATTCTGCCTGTTCTACAGATGAGGAAATTGGAATAAAATTGATGGGGAGAGATTAATGGATTTGCCCAGGGTTATACAATCTATGAGTTGCCAAGAAAGTACCCAGTCCAGGGTTGTACTTGACTCCAAGTTTAGAGTTCTATCTATTCTGTCATGTAGATGATATGGAAGTAGATGAATTGATATATATATATGCATATATATATATATATATATATATATATATGGTTCTATATAGGAGTGACTATAAGGACATAGTTCCTGCCTTATACAAGCAATCTTAAATTGTTTTTGTTTTTTCATCTTTTCAGCTTAAGTGACAAATAGATTTTATATGATGGATAGAAGGTACAATGTGGGAGAGGCTATGGTAGTCAATATCAGTGCTATGTGAGGGCAATATAATAGAGGAATGTTGGGGCCAACTTGCCTTATTTTGGCTGTCTTACTTTGCCCTTTTCCAAAGATTACTGCTCTGGAAAATTGCATATTGTATTATGCATGGCAGAGAACATCAAATGATCATAGATTTTTATACATACACACATTTGTGTGTATGTGCATATATATATGCAGATATATATATATATTTTTTTCCCCCAAAATCATTTATATAACTGGGAAATAAAACCTGTTCTGCAGAGAGAGGTAAAAGACAAAATTGTATCCAGAACATGGGAGCTAATTTCCCTAATGTTTTTATTTTGAGCTAGTATAAAGCTACTGCCCTTTTCCTATATGAGCAGTTTGATTACTGAAAGGGGAAGAAAAAGAACTACTGAATAAAGAGCTAATTTTAGGAGATTTGAAGTTCTCTGACTTAAGGGAATCATTTATCATTACAACAGCACAACACTTTCTTAGCAGCCCTTCTAAGGGTGGTTATTTTTTAAATGTTGTCACTGTTTCATCATCTCAAGAACAGAAATGAGTGGATTTTTGCAGCAGGAGAGTGATAAAGACCAGAAAGGGAAAAGCTAGCAGAGAAGCTTCTAATAGGTTGTTCCTGAAGGGCAAAGATATCAAGGACTACAATCCAAACGTGAGTTACTCCCAAGTATGTGAGTTTTCTCACTCATGTTTTTCCCTGCTAGGTTTCTATAATTATGGTCCCAGTAATCATCCACAATAAGGCATGAGAGTGTGATCTGAGTTTATTGGTAGGCTGTGATTTTTTGATTATTTCTGCACTTACTTTATATTGAATAACTATGGCATTATAATTATATATGATTTTTATTTTTCATTGTTGTTAAGTAAATAAATGTTTTATGCTTAAGAGCTAATAGTATCATTGTGAGTAAGGACTCAACTACAATCGGGAGGAGTGTGAGTTTATTCCCCACTCCTAATAAGTTTATCTCTAGGATCCTAAAAGAATATTGAATCATAACTAAATGGTTATGATCTTTATCTTGGAAACCCAGCCAGTGCAAAAGTAGGTTAGAATAATAGATTCATCCCAGAGAGGCATGTAGAATAGAGTGAGGGGGTCCCATGCAACAAATAGTTACTTACAATAGTAAATCCGTAAATCTTTCACTTGGACTTAAAATGAGAGACTTGGGTTGAACCTCCAATCTAGTAATTTAGTTAAGATATATTTCCCCTGGAAAAGAAATGGCTAAAGACAATTTTTATGGGTTTAATAAATAGGAAGAATATGGCAACCAATAGAAAGCCATCAAAAACAGAATATAAGAAACTGAACTTTGTGATAAAAGGGATTTAGAATTTTCTGATCATGAACTTTGAGAAGTAGCAAAATGGATAAACAGGGAAAGGTATAGAATATCCTTTCTTGGGATCTTAGAGAGTAGTCTTATCTAAAGATGGAAAATTTAAGAAATTTTAAAAATGGCAGGGAAAGTTTCTGGTTAGGTTTTTTATTTTTTGTGGTGCTGGTAGAGGAGGGGGTAAAAATGGAGTAGAAGGCCAGTGTTTATTTGGCACTTTTGTTGATCTAAAGTAATTTTTTTCAACATAGATTGCATTATGAATTACTTGATTTGCTCATAAAAGATAACTTTTGCTATATTTAGAAAAATGAATGTCAGAACAAAAAAAATCACCCTGGAAATATTTTGTGTGTTTTCCATTTTTATTTGATGAAGGAGGGTATGGCCAAAAGAAGTTCTATAGGGAAAAACAAAGATTCCCCTCCCTAGTTTTCCCTCTATTTTTCTAGGTCTTCGTCTCTTGATTTATGCCTGCGAAGAAGGACATAAATGTCTTGTAAGCTCTTCTGATGACTGTTGGCCAATACTCTCTTCACTCAGTCAACATATATTTATTAAGTATTTGTTTCATGCCATTTACTGTGCTAAGAACTGGGAGACAAAGAAAGATAAACATATTTTTGAGGGTTTAACTTTGTATTCCTCTTTATTTTAGGTTCATTTAAAACTCTTGAAATGAAGGCATCAAGATCTGGCATATGGCTCTTAAACACTGAGGTTGGAGAAAATCAGATAGCAGGAATGCAAACACCTTTCCTTATAATAGATAAAGGTATTATATGTATATATATATATTCAATATGAAAGTAATAATTGCAGAGCTCCTGGAAACAAACACATTCTGGGAATCCATGGTGTATTACTGTGAAGTGCTGTGCAAACTCACAGGCCAGAAGATTTGAAATAATCACTCAGTCTTTCCTGCAGGAGACTAATCATTATATGCTGACTTAATCAATTAGAATATGATGTACTGACATCAAGATTGTACACTCATCTACATCTGGCTCATTCGGCTTTGCACTGTTCTATGGACATAAATCACATAACTGAAAATTAGAAGCACTGGTAACTCAGGAACCACAAAAAAGAGCATAAACTCATGTCCACTATCTAAAATTACATGTCCTCTTAGTGATTGTTGACTAAATTATCTTCATATGTTCATTTAACAAAATGATAAACTTATAATTCCAAGCTATCCAAACACTTTTGGAAATTTCCAGTTGTTCCTAAGAGCTCTGGTAAGGAAGCTCCGGGAATTCCAACAGTTACTCTGGTGGTTGAGGCTATGGATTGAGTTTGATGGTTTCAACACTGGCCAGCAGGAAGTTCTACCTTGACAGTGACTGGTCTTTCTTTTCATGTTCAGAGTTTTGGTAGCCTCGACACTCTCAGAGCAGCTACAAGAGGATAAAACAATTCAAGTGAGAATAATTGTTCTAAGACCCAAACAGATTGGAACTAAGTCAAAAAATTTTCCCATTCTGGGCTTTCAAGTACCTTATATCCTAGCAGGACTATTCTTACTGACCAGATGTACTTCTCAAGAATAATAATCTCACTTCACTTGTCATGCTGAAATGTATTTAAGATAATAATGTGATTGGGCAGTAGATAAACATTTATTAATTAAATGCCTATTGAGTGCTAGATACTGTGCTAAGTGTTGAAGATTCAAAAAAAGATGGAAAATCGTCCTCAAGAAGCTTACTTTGTAGTGGAAGAAATAACAAGCAAATAACTATGTACACACATGAGACTATGCATATAATATATTACACACATATATAAATGGATAGATGTAACACACAAGTTTATATCTACTTGTCTATATACAGATTGTAGGAGACAGATAGACAGACAGACACAGACACAGAGACACACACAGAGAGACAGAGACCCAGAGACGCAGAGATAGAGACAGAGACAGACAGACAGAGAGGGAAAGAGGGAGAGAGAGAGCAAAAAAGAAGGAAGGGAAGAATTAGGGAAGGAAAGAGAGAGGGAGACAGAGAGACAGAGGAGAGAGAGGAGATGGGAGTGGGAGGGGGAGAGAAGAAGGGAGAGAGAGAAAGCAAGACAGAAACAGGCAGACAAACAGGAGAAAGAGACAGTCACAGAGAGAGAAGGGAAATAGACAGGGGAGAGAGAGGAGTGTGAGAGAGAGGGGGAAGGAAGAAGGAAGGGAGGAAAGGAGAGAGAAATGGTGGAAAGTGATTTTAAAAGAGAAAGAACCAATAGCTAAGGGGATTGGGAAAGGCTTCCTTCAGATGGTGGGATTTGAGCTAAATTATGAAGGAAGCCAGGAAAACTAAATAGAGGTAAGTGGACAAAGTGTCTGGGTTTGGAAGACAACCAGTAGAAAAGGCAAAGAATTGGAGGTGGAGGTGAGAGGTTCCCCAAGTAGGCCAGTGTAGTTGGATTGGAGATAGTATGGAAAGGAGTAAATGCTAGAAAGGTAGAAAGGAGTCAGGTTATAAAGCACTTTAAAATGCCAGAGTACTTTACATTTGGAAGCTCAGGCAGGTAAAAGCATTTGATTATCAAAGATTTCAGTAATCATCACTTATACTTGTTTCCTCTTCTCCATAGAATGCAAGATGCCCATGGGCTTAAGTACTGGCATTATAGCTGATTCACAGATAAGTGCATCCAATTTTCTAGGTAAGTGTGAATACCAAACTCAGAAAAATTTTTTTCTTATTGGGAAGCTGAGTCCAGGTTGTTATCATGTCTATGTGAAATTTACTCCAGATCATAGAAGACTTTTTTTTTTCCGCCAAGGAGAGGCTAAAACTAGGGCTCTGATGTGAAGGAAAAGCTATATTTATTATAATACTGATAAGCATTTACATTTATATATTTTATACTTTATAGTTTTCCTCAACACAATCCTGAGATATTAATTAATAGTCATGTCCTGTAGTTTTTTATAAATTATGAAGCATCTTCTTCACTGCAACCCTATTAATAAATACTTGGCAATTACCATTTTACAAAAAAAGGGGGGGCAGCTAGGTGGCACAGTGGGTAGAGCACCAGCCCTAAAGTCAGGAGGACCTGGGTTCAAATCTAGTCTCAGACACTTTCTAGCTGTGTGACCTTGGGCAAGTCACTTAACCCCAATTGCCTCAGCAAAAAGGCAGAAAAAAAAAAGAAACAGATGGTTAGAAATTAAGTTCTTTGCCCAAGATTACTTAGCCAGTATCAGAGCTATGATTCAAACTCAAGTCTATAGCTACTATTATTCTGTCGCACCACCTCTTAAAATGATCTCCGGTGATCTTAATTCATATATAATGGGAAATAACAAACCTTGGAATCAGATAATATGGGTTGAAATCCTGGATCTGAAACCTTGAGGAGTTCCAGACAATAGTTGTGCTATTTTGGATACTGACTTTCTTTGTCAAAGAAACAGGTTAGAACCAGTGATTCACAAGATCCCTTCAAGTTCAAATCTTTTGAAGAGTTGAGAAGGAAATATCTGCTCTGTTTCAACCAATGACTGATTTTTATTTCAAATATGACCCTACTTCAAGGAAGCTACAGTCAAGAATCTAGTGAATTCTTATCCACACAGGTTCAGCTTGGATTAATTCTCTAGGTGAGGGTAAAAGTAGAATGTACTGATAAACTATTAAACCAGAGATGAATATCCTTAATACTTTATTATAAGAATGACTTTGAGAGCTGCTACTCTATCCCTAGTAGCCAAATTTCTTAGATTCACAGTGTAAAGGGAAAAAATTATCTCATTAACTCATTATCAGGAATTATCAATTAAAACAAACAAATGTCCCATTTCTTGGTTGGGGGGAGGTGAGTTTTCTCCTTAGTAGATCCTCATAGTGTTTATGGGCCTGCACCCCCTGGTTCTCTGCACACACACCCCTCCCTTCCCCCATGAGGAAGAGTCTACCTTCACCTCCCTATCCCCACCTCACCCCAAGAATGTCTTCTGTGTTGTGGGTCACATTTTCAATGCTTGCTCTAGGAATGAAATGCCATACTCATGGCTCTTATGACAGGGATATTCAAGATATTTCTTTTTTTCATATGGCACCAGTAGGTGCAAGCAGAGTAATTAGACTAACTATTCCAATGAACATATCTAACACAAATAATTAGACAAGACAACTCAATTTCATCCTTCACTCCCTCCCCTTAGGCAATGATCTCCTAAAAAATAAAACAAAACAAAATAAAGCAACCTTTTTTTTTCCTCTTAAGGGTATACACAGATACTATAGACAAATATATATACATACATGTATGTATAATACATGCATGTATATGTGAATATATGTGGAGATATATGTCCATACACATATGGACATATATCTCCAGCCCATACATTACCTAGCTATTGAAACTGCTTTGACTTTCCACCTCACTACTTTGAGGTAGCCCAAGTCTGCCCTTATTAGTTCTCAATCAACTTGGAAGAATAAAAAATGGAAGGTGTGAGAACTGAGGGAGAGCAGTGATAATACTTAAACAAATTTTACCTTTCTTGGTAACCCTGGAGGTTAGCACAGTGCCTGGCATTTAATAAATGCTAGCCAAGGATATATGGCTATTACTTTAACTCTACACCCAACTGTATAGTCTCCTTGTAACGTAAGGCTAAGAAGAAAAAGGATTTTCTACTGGAAAAGTGTTTTTCCACTAAAATTGAAAAATTCTGGATCTCTGATCTTTTTCAAATCGAATTTCCTTGTTTTCTTCTTTAAAAATCTAGGTTATTGGTACCCTAAATTAGCGAGGTTAAACAATGGTGGATCTTACAATGCTTGGAGTATAGAAAAACAGCCACATTCTCTTTCATCTGAACCCTGGATCCAGGTATGCTTTAGTACCCTGACAACATCTGTTATATGTAACTACCCCACACTCCCTTTAATTTGAACTGGATCTCATCATTTGGTTAACATTTGTTAATATTTTGAGTGGAAGTCAAATCTCTATCTCAAATAATGTTGGGCTAATTTAATTGATTAGCAAATATTTCTTGAGCACCTACTTGTCTTAACATTACAACAATCTATGTGATATTGCAGATAGAAGGTTAGAAATGAAGTCAGGAAGACCTGGATTTAAATTCTGCCTTTGATATTTATAAGATCCTGGGCAAATCATTTAATCTCTCTGACTCTTGAGCAACTCTTTAAGTACATAATTATTATGTGCTTACAGCAATAGGCAATATTCAAATAGTCCTATTCAATCTACGAAATACTTTACCTACATTGCCTCATTAGATATGGCTTCTACCTGTGTGACACTGGGCAAGTCACTGATGTTCCTTCTACCTTATAAATCTATGATTCTACGGCTCACGTGAAGTAAGGTCTATCATTATTCCCATTGCATAGATGAGGAAATAGAGCTTACAGATTAAATGTCTGGCCCAGGATTCAGAATTAAGTAAATGTTTAAGATGAAATTTAAATTTCAAAATACTTGACAATACAAAATACAGCAATCTATCCAGGATGGCAACCTGTTTCTATTTATATATTTAAATTGGATGTGCTAGATGACATAAGGAGTCTAAAGTAAAAGCATCTAACAAGGTCTCTGCCCACAGGTGGCTTACAATCTCATTCAATGGAAGTTATCTCTGAAGAAAACCCAGACTTGTGTGTTAGCCAACTAAGCACATTGTTTAGAGCAAGCTGTATAATAATAAAGCAAGCACTTACTCCTTTGCAGATAGGGATGAGCATTTAATGCATCTGCTGCTATTTTAGGTGAACTTCGAAAAAGAAGTTGTACTTACTGGGATACAGACCCAGGGCGCCAAACAGTACCTGACATCTTACTACACCACCCAATTCTGTGTGGCCTATAGTTCCGACAAAAGAATGTGGCGGTACTTCAAAGGAAACAGCACTTCAAAACAAGAGGTACATCTATGTTTCTGGATGACCGAGAACTAGTCATCTAGAGATGTCAGAAGCTATGAACCCCTTTCTAAGTGGCTTATTTGGAGCGACGTATATCTCTGTGACCTCAACTTTGGAGAGCTCCCAATCTAGAAAACTTGACCAAATGACATAGGGATTTTGGTGATGTAGTAAACTTCAGATGAGGAAGTGACCTGTACCAATGTAGGTCAGCATATTAAAATTAATCTTAAGAAAAGTTCCTAGAACACAAAAGTCAAAGTTATACATTCTGTGTGCATCAGAAGGGAGACACAAACCTTTCTTCCTAGATACAAGTTTAATAGTCTCTCTCTCTACCGTGTTGCATCTCTGATCATTAACAGTAGCTTAGGTTTCCTCCCCATGGCAGATATTCTACAATAGAACAGACTAAAATAATAAAACTTTGTTCTTAGACCTTAAGGAGTTTACATTTATTCTCTTTGTTGATTTTCATATTTTAAACATTTCATTCTATGACTTGAACACCATGTAAGGAGGGTAAAGTGATATCATAATACTTTAAGGAATAGGTAGCATTATTCTTTTTCTATTGATAAGAGGAGATAGGACTAGAAGGGACATTCATTTTAAATAAAAGCTAGATGGCAGAGTCCACACACATCCTTCAACATTTAAATGTCCTTAATTTGTTTCTCTATAACAGTTTCTAAAAAGAAAAATTAAGCATGAACTTTTATGCAGGAGTCTTATCCCACAAAATGAACCCTGAAACATCCTTAAACCCATTCTGTTTTCAATTCAAAAAGATTTATATTCATTGCAGTAACAGTAAATCTGGAGGATCTCTGTCGATTTCATTTCTGAAGTTAAACAGCAAATAAGGAAGTGTCAGCCACCCACAACTTTAGATTCCTAGAGTCCATCAGTCATTCAGCAAGCATTTATTAAATTCCTACTGTGTGCCAAATACCAGGATATACAAAGCAAGAAAATAAAATAATTCCTATGGTAGAAAAGTTACTGGAGTGATGGGTCCAGCCTCAGGCATTTAATAGCTGCAGGATGCTGGGCAAGTTATTTAATCTTATTTGCCTCAGTTTCTTACCTGTAAAATGAGCTAGAAAAGGAAATAACAAATTATCTTTTTATTTATTTTTTATTTTTTTGCTGAGGCAATTGGGGTTAAGTGACTTTGTCCAGGGTCACACAGCTAGGGACTGAGATCAGATTTGAACTCAGGTCCTCCTGACTTCAGGGTTGGGGCTCTATCCACTGCACCACCTAGTTGCCCCACAAATTATCTTTTAAAAAATCCAAATAGGGTCATGAAGAGTTATACACAACTGAACAACAGCAGAATTCTAAAGGAGCTTAAATTCTACTGGGGAAAACATTATAAATATGTTCAAAATAAATGCAAATTAGTTAAAAACAGAGTAGAGAACAGAGAAAAACAGAATAGACAAAAGAGAAAGTACACTTATCTATTGAGGAAAATAGGCAGTTTCCTAAGATTAAGATATTTTCCAGATTTTTAAGATAGCCTATGTCAGTTTCACAGTTTCCATAAAGCAGCTAACCAACCCAACTCTTTCAGCCTCATTCTGTAGTATTGTTGTTGTTTGTCCTTTGTTTTGGAAGAGGACCATGACATCAGGAAGGTGATACCATGACATGCAAGTGAATTGGATTGAAGTAAAGGAGCAAGGTCCCCTGCCTCTTTTTCCCCTCCAGAGCTATCTGGGTCACTGATAGAGATCAGAACAACTGGAGATGGACTGGATGCAGGGGGAGCCTGTGGCCTCTTTAAGCTAATGTCTTCAACTGGTCTCAGTTTGACTGAGGCTGCACTCATATAGTGACTAAGGCTAGGTAGCAATTGAGGCAAAGAATCTCCTATTTCACTTTGTTCAAAAAAATTTAAATAAATAGATGAATGAATCTGGGAAGGAAAGACTAAGGATTTTTGACCAAAGCAGAAATGAGTGGTACTTATATTCAATCTGAGTCAATTAGGACTCAATCAGTGACCAAATGGGGTTTGGCCTAGGACCTATTGGTGGCTAATTAGAATCAGATTGGTTTTGGTTTAAGGTCTGATCCTTAAGAAAGAAATCAGGAAGGAAGGAAGGAAGGAAGGAAGGAAGGAAGGAAGGAAGGAAGGAAGGAAGGAAGGAAGGAAGGAAGGAAGGAAGGAAGGAAGGG
>JAJPUD010002110.1:123703-143041 GCA_023553655.1 Myrmecobius fasciatus | reverse complement strand
GAAAAGGGAGGAAGGAAGAAGGAAAGGAGGGAAGGAAGGAGTCTTCCAATTGACCAATTTCAGGCCAGCTTTACTCTCAGAAGTTGGCCACAATTAAAGACTACTCAAGGGAATTGACTGTCTGCAATGGAATAACAATCATGTTTTCAAAATAGCAAAACTCTGGGAAAAGTGGGCTAATATCCCCTCTATAGGGAAATATCACTTCACATGTTGGAAACTGAATTCACTTTAACAGTGTTTACACACCTACTCTGTGCCTGGTATTGTTCTTCTGGGGCTAGAAAGGCAGAAACAAAGTTATTGCCCTCACAGAGGTTGCATTCTATTGGGAACATACAAAGTTTGAGATTTATGAATATACAAAATGAAACAAAGTACTGTCAAGAAGAAGAGAGGGCTAACAATTGGGAGCTCATGAAAGCCTTCTAAGAGGAGATGATACTTGAGCCATGCTTCAGTGTTCATAATCTGATTTTTTCTTTCATATTCCCCTCGGGCAATATGAGTAAATTCAGGCTATGTATCCTTCCTTAAAATAATGCTTTAAATACATCAAATAAAATATATGGGATTACAAAGGAAAGAATTTATTTTTGATGATTTGTCCCTACTTTTTCCTTCTAGTACTTTGAGGGTAATTCAGATGCTACCACCATCAAAGAAAATCCCTTTGACCCACCCATTGTGGCTAAATATATCCGTATCAACCCAACTCACTCATATAATAGACCTACTCTCCGACTGGAATTGCTGGGCTGTGAGATCCAAGGTAAGGAATGAGGATTTACTGGCTCTTCCTCCCCTATGCATAGAAATAGGTTGGGTCGAGCAGATTACTGATGGATTGTTTCCAGTGATTTAGGATGATTGCGCCAGTTTTCAGTGTGTCTGCCAGTTTGTGTGATGAGGAGGAGGGAATAGGAAACAAGAAAGAGGAATAGGAGGAAACTTTTAAGCTCTTTGCTCACATTTTATTTGAGATATAAAATATTATAATTAATATAGAAAAACAGTATTATGTTAAAATATTGTTGAATATTTTGTTGAATATATTAACTATAACATATATTAAATATATTAAACATTGTATTAAATATTATGTTAAATATAATAAATATATAATAAAATATACTATTATATATAATACAAATAATTATGTTAGGTATATAATAAAAATATACTAAGTGAATGTTGCTATTAAATGATAGGTATATTAAATGGTATCTATAATATTGAATATATAAATATTACAATAAGTGCATAATCAAGTAAATAAAATATTTATTTTATTTTGAAAAATGTGGGGCTCAAGTAAGCCCCACAATACCTCTATGAGCTAGGTAGGAACCTCAGGTAGTATTATTCTCATTGTACATATGAGGAAACTAAAACTTAGACAAATTAAGTGACTCTTGCATGGCCACACACTTAATAAGTTTCAGGGATGGAACATGAACCCTGTTCTTTACATGTGAATCAACACTCTATCCATTATCCCAAATAGCAATAAATAAATCAGCTTAGAGAATTTTGATCTTCCCCTAAGCTATCACCATGCCTTGGAATGGTAGGCTTCATTTGCATTGAGATCTTGTTCTCTCTTCTTGTTTTGCCAACCATAGTATCCCTTGTCTTCACACTAAATGTCAACACATACTTTTCCCAAAGGGAGTATGCCCGAAACTGTGCCCATTTCAGATAAAAAAACATTTAATTATGATAACATCTCTACAATGGATTAATTTAGGGTTGGTATGTTTTTGTATTTTAGTATGATTATGATTTGCTTTTCTGGTGTTTAACCACCCTTATCTCTCTTGTATAAATCCAAATTTGTCATAATGAATGATTCCTTTGATAAATTGCTAAAATGTATTTGAAATAATTTTATTTAAAATTATGAATTGATATTTATTAAGGATATTGGTCAATTCTTTTCTTTATCTTTCTGTAGTTTAAGTGTTAGAAATATTTTTTCTTATAAAAGACAGGAATTGGTAGAGTATTTGTTTTGCAGTTTTTGAGAATAATTTGATTTGTATTAAGTGTTCTTAAAAGTTTGATAGAATCCCCTGTGAATCCACCAGGACCAGAAGCTTTTTTCCCCATAATTCCTTTATAGAGAGTCCTGTTTCTTTTTCAAAATCAGATTACCTAAGATCTCTATTTGGACTTCCGTTAACTTGAGTATTTTATATTTTTGAAAACATCCCTCTATTTCTCTTGGTTTCTCAGTTTTGTTAGCATGTAACACTACATAGTAGGTTCCCATAATTCTTTTTTTTCACTTGCTTTCTTGTGATTCCACCTCATGTTTTATCTCTTTGAATTTTGGCCCTCTTTTTTTTTAAATCAGACAGGTTAAAATTTTACCATTTTTTTGGTATTCTTTTCAAGGAATGAGTTTTTAGTTTTATAATTTCTATAGTCTTTTCTTTTCTCCTAACCAAGCTCTGAAACCAACTACAAATCCCAAGTATTCGGACTCACCAACAATGTATAGTAGATAAAATGCATGACATTTATTAGCTATGTGACCAGGGCAAATCACTTAAACTCTGGAAAGTATTTCCCATCAAGTGAGAATAGCAATACCTATCTCCCATAATTACTATAAATCTCCAGTGAGATGTTTGCAAACCATTTTGCAAACTTGAAAGTGATATGCAAGGATCTATTATTGTTTTTATCATTATTATTACTATGATGATGGTGATGATGATGGTAATGATGGACTTTATAATAGTGACAATTACCCTGCTGAATTCAATATAGATAGGAATATAAGCATATAGCTAAGATTTGTTTTGGGCTTTTTCTATGTGAAGTTGATCTTCAGGGGATATATTTTGCAAGAAGGTGATCTGTCAGCAAGCATTTATTAAGCACCCAATATGTGTCAGGTGCCATGCTGAGCACTGAGGATACAAAAAAAGACAAAAGACTCTCAAGGAACTTATAGTCTAGAAGGGGAGAAAACATGAAAATTACTATGTAAAACAAAAATAAAGACTAAATGATAGATAGTCAACAGATTAGTATCAAGGGGACCAGGAAGGGATTCTTTTTTGGGAAGTGGGGGTGAAGGAAGGCAATTGGGGTTAAGTGATTTGTCCAGAGTGACATGACTAATATATATCTGAGGCCAGATTTGAATTTAGGTCCTCCTGAATCCAAGACTGGTGCTCTATCCACTGTGCCATCCTGCCACCTTTAAAGTCTTCTTACAAAAGAAGGGATTCTGGATGAAATTTAAAGGAAAACATAGAAGGTAGATGAAGGAGATGAGGAAGAAGAGATTTCCATGCATGGAAACAACAAGTAAGACTGCCCAGAGTTGGTGGAGTGAGAGTGTAGTTCAAGGAACAGCATGAAGGCCAGTGTTGTTGGATTGCAAAATAGATACTGGGCTGGGGGAGAGGAAAGAGGCAAGAGGCAAGCAAAAAGAACAGGAAGAGTGGAAAGATGGGAAGTAATGAGATTATGGAAGGTTTTTAAAAAGCAAAAGAGACCATTTTATATTTGATCCTGGATGCATTAGAAAGCCACTAGAGCTGACCAAATAGGAGATGGAAAGAGAGAAGTGACATGGCAGGACCCCGGTTTTAGGAAGATCAACGTGATAGCCAAATGGACTGGAATAAGGAGAACCCTGAATCAGGAGACCAACCAGCAAGATCTTGCAATAATCTAGGGGTGAAGTGATGAAGGGCTATATCAGGGCAGGTGATATAGCAGAGAGGGAGGAGATGCTATAAAGGTAGAAACAATAGGACTTTAACTGGTTGAATATGAGGGATGAAGGATACTGAGGAGCTCAGCATAGTACCTAGGTTGCCAATACAGGTATGTCCAAATCCATATGAAGAAAATAAAAAAGGAACTAGAATAAATGAATTTTCTCACCCACTAATTGTTCCATCTCAATACCCATGAAACTCAGTATCACAGAGGGAGGAAGAAGTCACATTTCCTAGTAGAAAAGGTAAAACTGAAGATGCTTTCTCCCTCAAAGGAAACTACAGATTATCTTTCTCTTTCATTTTGGCTTAAAATATAATAAAGTCCCAAATGTTAGAAATATGCACCCTTCCTGAAAAGTAGGGTCTGTTTTAAACTCTATGATCCTTTAAGTTCCTCATGATTCTCTTACCTATACATTCTCTGAATACAAGGGCCATGCTATGCATTTTTCCTATGCCCCACAGCACTTAACACACAGTACAATTCAATGAATATTTGTTAATTGACTCATATTGATTTTCCCATGACAGGTTGCTCCACACCTCTGGGTATGGAAAGTGGAAAGATAGAAAACAAGCAGATTACAGCTTCTTCGACGAGAAAATCTTGGTTGGGAGGTTACTGGTCACCCTTCTATGCCCGTCTCAATGCCCAAGGCCGTGTGAATGCCTGGCAAGCCAAGGTAAAAAGAAACTTCCACAGGGAATGGTTATCTCCAAGTTCTCATGGATAAATCAGAGAAACTTTAGGAAACATGACAGAGAGACTCTGCTAAAAGGAACCACGGCTCCTGTTTGTGCTTACTAAAATTCTAGATCATTTTTTTGCACATGGTAGCTATAGCACTTATATTTGGACTAGAGAGAAATCAGTTCTGACCTGCACAAATGTGAAAGGTTTCATTTTTATGTGTCACTGGTGATTTCTAAATTTTTTAGAGTTACAATATCCTTAGTGAATTAACTTATTATTGTTACCTGTAAAATTATATATAAATATATAACATTATTATTAATAGCTTGTCATATATAGTAATATACAAACATATTATATATGAATTAATTTAATGAATCTAATAATTTTACTTTTCTTAAAAGGATCATATGTTGTTAATTTAAAAATAAATGTAGATAGGATGGCCCAGTAGAAAGAAAACTGAATTTAGTCATAGGACCTGAATTTGACTCCCAGTTCCACCTACTATTTGACTTAGTTGCAAATCACTGAAAATCTCTGAAACTCAGTTTCCTTATTTGCAAAATGAGAAGGTTTGGACTAGATGATTTTTCAGGTCTCTTCAAGCTCAAGATTTATGAATCTCTGAATTGATTTTGTATTGTTTCAATGTCGTGATACACTGTGTGATCATTGGTGTTCCCAAATGAACACTATAGTTGTTCTTAGAAATAAGCAATCTAAGTACTTCCTTCCATTGATTAAACAGAATTCAAAGAATTAATATGAGCAATGATGAGAGTCTATGACACCATTAAAGTCCTCTTTGATCCTTCATCATGGTAGGAAGTGACCTTGGGTTCCTGAAGTCTGTGTCAACAAGATTACAGCTTGGGCAGATCCAACCAAACTGAACTGGTGCCAAATTTAGCACCAGTCAAAGCTTAGCCTTAACTAAAACTGGAAAAGATCCATTCCCAGAGTGTTGATCACTAGACAATATATATATATATATATATATATATATATATGCATATATATATATTTAATCACAACTCATGAAATCACCTACAAAGGCTCAGAGGAATTGTAATCTTCATTAGTGCCCACACTAATGGAATTATGTATATTTGATGAAAAAAGAGGTTGATCATATATAGTGGGGTCAATTGGTTTGAGTATAAATGTTCGTCTTTGACACCTTTTTGAGGGGGTTCTGTTTTCTCTCCCACAGAGTTAGGCAGTCAAAAATAACCATATACAACAGATAACTTTTTTAGAAAACTGGCAAACCAATCCAAAGAGAGTTTCTTTATTTTAAGATTCCTGACACATTAGTCCCTGAATCCTATACAGCATTCTAGGAATTTTCCCTCAAAGGAAACTACTAAGAAGGCATAGGGAGCTTCCCTGTTCATGAAGCAGAAAAGTATATAAGTCTAGGATTGGGGGAGGGAGATACTGAACTGAATCCTGATGTTCTAAACATGTCTAGGCACTTCACCTTTAGACTAAAATACATTAGGATCATAAGATCCTAGAGCATAAAGGACCCTACAAGATCATCTTATATACCCTTCTCATTTAACAGATGGGGAAACTAAGACCCAAAGAAGGGAAATAATTTATCTAGAATAGCATAAAATTCCCTCTCCTTACTCTTTTACTTCACACATTGTTTGTTTTATCAAACATACCAAAATTTATACCTGATGTTCAGACCTATGTGATAAAACCAACAGTAATGAAAAAAAAGTCATTTTGATTTTTAATTTCTAAAATCACTTAAAGTAATAGAAATTTTGCATCTAGATTAAAATTCTGGGGCAGCTACATGGTACCATAAATTGAGCACCAGCTCTGAACTCGGGAGGACCTGAGTTCAAATCTTGACCTCAGGTACTTAACACTTCCTAGCTGTGTGACCCTGGGCAAGTCACTTCACCCCAATTGCCTCAGCAAAAAAAAAAAAATCTGCTCACTTCTCTTTTTATACATGTACTCCTTTATGTAGGTGAGTTACAAAGCAAAAAAGACAATAGAAAGGTAAAGACACATGGACACAGCCATCTCCTTTTAACTTGTATTTCTTGGGTATCCCTTTTTCTTCCCAACCAAAATCCTATAGATGCTATATTCTAAATCAGTGTTATCAAGTCATGATTTTAGAGGACTCCAAAGCGTTTCTGATCACTTTAAAGACTTGTGTATTTTCAAAATTCCTCAAACAATTTTTTAAAATTTTCTTTCCCATAAAGTATATATTTCTAATAGTGAGGGTCAGGTAGGGAAAGAGAATGGAATGGGTATGTTAAAGAAACAACACTGTGATGTTGCAACTCTAACAGGCTATGAATCATTGCTCTAAATATATTTAGAGAGTTCACAAGACAGGCAGAATCTCTCAAAGATTCTGTTCCAGTATCTCTATCATTCACTGAGCTTCATCTGCCCCCTTTAATTCTCCCTCATTCATCATCTAAATAAGGCTGCTTCTGGGTGAGATCATCTTTACTTGAAGCTTCTCTGATTGAGCCATAGATACTGCAAGACTGAATTCTTTTCCAAGATCGAGGTGAGGTTGTTGTCAGAATCATTACCAAAGCAGGACACCTAAGTAGTGTGTTATGTATGACAGGTGAAATAAGCAACTTTCCCTTCTTAATGAGTAACATTGCAGAGGAAGCTCTGTCTGTAACCCTGGGAGCTATTTCCATAGACGGTCAGTTTTATCCTTCTCTTTCACCTTTGTAGGACTCTTAGGTAAAAAAATTACACACACCCCTTCTCCTGAAGTGGATGTGAATAGAAATTTTGCAGAGCTGCTGTCATTTTGACAAAGCCCTATCTTATTAGCATGAGGACAAAACAATAAGGAAAAGTTTTTTTTTAAATGGGAGGGGGAGAGTGTTTCAAGTTTCACCCCAAAGAATAAAAAAGTAATTAATAGAGTGTGTGTATATTCAAGACTTAGCAAAGTGCCTGTCACATATTAAATAATTAATAAAAGCTCTCTGTAACAAATAGTGTTTCTCTGTGACACGCTAGTGTAATGCTTCTTGATAGACTATCCCCAGTTCCTATGGTTTCATATTAGGAGATGTCCAGTTCAGCAAACATTCAGGTAGGGTTCAATATGAGCAGTATTCCAAATTAATATTCCAGATTAATTCCAGGTTAATTGATGTTAATCAGCATTAGTAGAGAAAGATTTCACAACAAGAATTTCCAACAGTTGCATATAATCACAAATGGGAAGAAAGGAACAAGCATTTATTATGTACTTGCTCTATATAAGGCACTGTGTTAAGTGCTTTACAAAATTAAGTTCTCACTTGATCCTCACAACAACTCTGTGCTGCAAAAGTTATTATTATTCCCATTTTACATTTGAGCAAATTGAGGCAGATAGAAGTTAAATGACACAGGGTGACACAGCTTGTAAGTATTTGAGGCTAGAATTGGATTTAGGTGTTTCTTACTCCAGGTCCAGAGCTCTTAAGATCATACCCTCTCTTTAAAAATGTACAAAATACTGTTAGATTTAAACATGAATAAAACCCAATTCCTGGTTCCCAAGGAGCTTATAAACCATTGACATATGGAAGACAAGCATACATACATACACACATGTACATGTGTGCATATATATGATATATTCAAAATAAATAATATTTAAAAATTCAATATAAAAATAGAATGTGCTAAGTGTGTGAAATGTATAAAAACCAAGGGTTCTTTAAGGTCAGAGGCAGAAAAAAATTGTTTCTATTTTTTCTATCTTGTTTTTGTCTGGGATTCTGATTGAATTCTATCTAATTTCCGATTGAGAGAAATCAAGGGAGGCATGTGAGAGGGATAAAGGAAGAATAGGGTGTTTATCAGCCAGGGAATAAATGACATGAGCCAAGAGAGAGAGATGAGAGTACATAGGACAGACAATATTGGGATTTAAGTACTAGAATGGCACGTAGAGATCAATTAGTCAAATGCCTTCATTTTAAAAGTGAGGAAAAAAGAAATCCAGCATCTCTTATTTACCTATCAACTCCTGGCAAGCTGGCTTCCAGTTCTTGCACTCAGCTGAAATGACTCTTCCCAAATCACTGCTCATCTCTCAATTGCCAAATCCCTTCATTCTCTATGCTTTATCTCCCTATAAATGTTTTACATTGTTGACCATTTCCCAATAAGTATCTTTTAAAAGTGAATATGTAGTGAGAAAGTAAAATAATTAGGAGAGGTTATTATTTTAACTTCTTTGAAGAAATCTGGAAGAAAAAAGGAGAGAGATGTGGACTATGATCAGATGTATACTGAAGCCAAGTGGTGCTTGCTCTAGAGATCTGATTATTAAATGTTCTGTGTAATCATTTGTTTACACTTCAGAAGTCAGCAAATGCTACAAATAAGGGCTTGATTTATAGTTTTGTTAATTGCTCATTCTTAAGAAAGTGATAGAAAAAACATTTATAATGAAGTTTAAAATTAAAAGCCTTCCATGGAATTTCTTTTCAGAGAATCAGCTGTTAAACCAACATACCCAACAATTGTGTACAAGGGTTTATTGGAAGGGTTATTTGTTTGTTTATCCAGATCTGAGCATGTTCATTGATAAAGGACAGAAAAACCAGCAGGAAAAAAAAGATTAAAAATGTAAAAGCAAGAATGAATGTTTGATGGTGTAAGGTCCTAGAGGAGAGTGATAAAGGGCCAAATTAAAGGTGCATAGCCTTAGTAAGGAGTAGGGTTTTGAAAAGGAAGACAGGCTAGATGAGAGCAGAGAAAAACTTTTAATATAGGGAAAAGGAAGTAATATGTGTAATGAAAAGAGCATTAAGTTTCAAGGGAGAGAATCTGGGCTTGAATTCTGGTTTTCATTAATGTTTTCCTGTAGGCAATCCACTTAAACGTTCTGGGTCTCATTTTCTTCATTTGTAAAATGAGTAAGGAAGACTAAATTATCTCCAAGGGATCTTCCAGCTGTAAAATATTATGATGTTTCAAAATTGAGGGAAATCAGACTACATGGCTTTGATCTCAATAACAGAAGAAAGGAGGTCAATTTGCTCTACACGAGTGAAATTTGGGAGCAGGAAAAAGTTGCCAAAGTTTCCACTGGAGATATGATATGGTGTCAGTAAGAGCTGATTGAAAGAATTTCCAGGCAGCAGCAAATGTTCAGCTGAGGTTATGCAATAAATTTTCATTGGACGAAATTAATAATATTTCTTGGTTTCTCCAGTAACACTCAGCAGCCTGGGAGCAGAAATTAAGGGAGAAATTGGTTAGGGGGGGATCATCCAAGGTTAATGAATTTCAGAAGTTCAAAGGTGCAAGGAATTTCAGGGTGGTGGCTGGTATTTGTCTAAAACAGAGCAGCTTCTTGCTTCTCTGAAAAAGGGTTTCAAAATCATTTCTGGGGTTTTTCTGGCAAGCTTGCCTAAAAGGGGGAATGTTACCTCCCAGAGTATTACGAAGTAGGATGGGGTCTCAGTGGCCACCCAGTTCAGTCACTATGTGCACAAGATACCTCTCTATAACATACCCTGCAAATAGATAGCCAGTCTTTGTTTTAAAATCCCCAGTGAGGAGGGATTCTCCTGAGGCAGAGCATCCCACTTTTAGATAATCAATATTAAGGAAGTTTTTCTTTGCAACTTCTACCCATTGTTCTTCATTGTCTTCCGATAACAAGAGGAGTCTCTAATCTCTCATCTTTTCAGCTATTTCAAGATAGAAATCATATGCCCTAAGTCTTCCATGAATTCATTATCCATTTGAAATAGCACCCAAAGAACCCCCATCTTTTCATCTCCCCCTTCATTATTCATGACTGTAAATGCTATACAACTAAAAGTATTTGTCTTGTCAAACTCTCACCAAAGTGTCTTTCTAACTTTCTTAGTCAAATAACAACAAGCAGTGGCTGCAGATAGACTTGCTCAAAACCAAGAAAATAACAGCGATTACAACCCAAGGGGCCAAGTCTTTCTCAAATGAAATGTATGTGATGACTTACGCTATCTTCTACAGTGATCATGGCACAGAATGGAAACCTTATAAGGACAAATCATCCATGACAGAAAAGGTACAACATGATGTCTTAGTAAAGAGATGATAATGCAGTCCTTAAGACAGGTACTTGGGAAAGTGGTATCTAAATCCCACCAACACCACTCCCTGGCCTTATAGGTTTGGGTTACAAACAGGCTTTTAGAGCTGGAAGCAAACCCAAAAGTCATTTGGTCCATCCCCTGAATTTTAAATTCTGAGAACCCAAACAGAGCTTAGTGGTTTATCTAAGATCACACAGTTAGTTAGTGACACTTTCTATATTTAGTTGGCTCAACTGAAAACTGGGGGATGGTACCTTTTACTTATTCATTCATTGTAAAGATCATTTTTATTTGGAGGCAAGATGGTGTTTGAATAATAATATTGAATAATAATAATATTATTAATATATAAAAATCATTCTTTTTCATGTCATTTGGTAAAAATCAAAAAGAGGCTTTGTAATAAATCACTATGCTACTTGCTTTTATGTATTCATATATGTGTATATTTACATGTACATATAAATATGTATATATAAAATATGTATATATTCATGTATTTATATAAAAGCAAGTAGCATAGTAATTATAAATATTAATATATAATATTAAAATAACAGAAATATACATATACACATACACACACATAATGTTCCACAAACTAGTGCACAAGGGAATAAAGAACTGCTTTTGGTAGCTGAATAAAAGTATTGGGATTTAAGCTTATTATTATCATCACTAATTATTCTGAGGATTTTTAATTTAATTATATACTGATACTGATAATAAACTTTTAAGCAGTATTGATTCTGAAGCAACAAGTGGGAAACCAGGGTTCCTCTAAGCTGATTTGTTAGATCATAGCTCTTATTTCTTCTTGTGTCACAAATAGCTTACTCAACTGTTTCCTTGCTTTAGAGTTCCTGTTCAAAGATTGAATTGGCTATTGCCAGCAGTGAAGATAGCCAT
The DNA here is from genome assembly GCA_023553655.1 of Myrmecobius fasciatus. Classification (NCBI taxonomy): domain Eukaryota; kingdom Metazoa; phylum Chordata; class Mammalia; order Dasyuromorphia; family Myrmecobiidae; genus Myrmecobius; species Myrmecobius fasciatus. Next base: position 131,591 of record JAJPUD010002110.1, on the reverse strand, counting down.
TCTGTGAAGGGAAAACATATATGTCATCAGCAACAAACATTTACAAAGCAAAGCATTGCTGTGAGCCAGTCTATAGGCTATTTTCCATTTCAAAGAAATCTCTGTCCTAAAGGAGTTTTAGTGGGGAAACAGGACAGTCCTTCATTTATTCAATGTTACAAAGTGCTAGGTACTGCCTGATAAGAGTCTACAGGCAAATAGCTATTTATAGTTACATCATTATCTCATTTGGTCTCAACCTAGAAACCCAAATGCCCAAGACCAAGTCTATGACAAGGTCATAAAAGCATCTTATTGTACAAGGAGGAGGGGAGGAGGACAGGAAATACTGCAAACACCTCATCTGAATTAAAGGGCAGAAGGAGTTTCTCTGTGTATCTTTTTGTATATCTTTCTAATATCAATTCTTTTCTTATTCTTTCTTTTCAGATTTTTGTGGGAAATGTCAATCCCAAAGGCCAGGTCAAGAATTTTTTCAACCCTCCCATCTTTTCCAGGTTCATCCGTTTCATTCCCAAATCATGGAATCAAAGCATTACTCTTCGATTAGAACTCTTTGGCTGTGATATTTACTAGAGATGGGGTAGATATTATGCATTCAAAAGCAGAGGAATACCCTTTGAGTCTTTAAATGCATTAGCACTGGTCTTTAAAAAACTATTTCTAAATGTCATATTTCAAAAGACTTTTCCACTCTTGCTTTTTCTCTCTCTCATCTAACAGAAACTGGGATTTTCTAGTTTATTTTTCCCCACTAAGAAATAAGAAGATAGTTTTGATTCGGCAGCATTGATTACATTAACATGGAAAAAATATTGAAGGTTATTAGTACCCAGCTGAATTAAAGCATTGCTGATCACAAATGGAATCTTGATTGTTACTCCAGAATACCCTGATTTGGGCATTTTTTAGCCCAGATGTCCTCATTAGCATAGGCTATTAATAGTGTTCATGTATTATACGCATGTTTCCAGGAAAGTGATTTTCAGTAATGAACCTGAAGCATTTGGAAGGTTGGTCAGAGACAAAATGAATAATTTCAAGGTTGGCAATTTTAAAAACTCTTTGAGGTCACCAATAAAAAAATCTTTAGTGTTTTACAATAATAAATTGTGTTGTGATTATTCTTTTCTTATGCTTTATAATATAACTTATCATGATGATTTTTAAATATCAACCTGACATTTCACATCATTAGTTGTTGAGGTGAGTAATAAAAGGGGTGGTGATGGTAGTAATATTTATTTATTGCTTGTATGCCTGGCTACGCTTCTTTGGTCAAAATATAAAGAAGGGCTGTAAATAACCCAAATATAGAGAAAAAGGACACAGTTCTACAATTATGAATTATTTTCCTTTCAATAGAAATAGCAATTTGCTGTTGTTCACTCATTTTCAGTCACATCAGACTCTTCATGACCCTATTTCAGATTTTCTTGAGAAAGACACTAGAATAGTTTGACATTTCCTTCTCCAGTTCATTTTGCAGATGAGGAACAGAATTAAGTGAGTTGCCCAGGGTCACACAGCTAGCTATTAAGTGTCTGAATCCAGATTTGAACTCAGGAAGATGAATCTTCTTAAGTCTAGCCCCATAAATCTATCCACTTTTCCACCTAGCCACCTGAGATTATAATCATATCCTACAAAATCATGAATGTTTACAGGGACAAAATATGCTAGCCTTCATTTATGAAAAGATGTCCGTAGCTTGCTCTAAATAGAACAAGCACCTTAACTGTTTTTTTTTCCAGTAAGCATGATGATTTTGTGCTGGTATTTTCATGATCTAATAATGTATTTCCCTTTCTTCTCATCAGTAGGATAATGTTTTGAAATGACTGACCAGGGTTAGGGAATATAGTCTCTATAGGGAATATAGACAATAAGCAGAATTCAATAGATGAATAATTCCTTGCCTATAGTTAGTATCTGATAAATTTATTAAATAAATCTGTGATGCATGTGCATATAAGGATTCAAGCCATGGCTTTCATTGGCTTCAATAATAGTTGAGAAGAGGAAAGAAGGAAGGAAGGAAGGAAAGAAGGAAGGAAGGAAGGAAGACATGGGAGAGAGAAAGGGAGGAAAGAAAGAAGAAAAAGGTATTTATTGAGCATTTATTGTGTGCCAAGCACTGTACTAAATGATAGTGATACAAATATAAAAGCCGAGACAGTCTGTTTCCCCAAGGAGCTTAACATTCTAATAGTGGGAGACAGCTAGTGATATGCTGGTAAATGTTTAATAACCAGCTATCTTTTTTTTTAATTGTACACACAATACATCTTTAAGATTAATCTGTATTAGTAATATTTCTATATTACTTTCTTCAGTCTAGACAATCAACAAAACAAGAAATTATGCTCTGATTTGTACCAGTTGCCAATTTTCAAAGTATAAATGCTCACACAGAAAATTTAATAATCAGTTCAAGCTGGCTACACTACACTCCTGGAACATATATAAAGAAGTTGTGGCCAATAAAGGATATTTTTTTTGGAAAGTCACCGAGATGGCAAGTGGGTTTCTAAGGGAATAGAATGACGCATCCTTTCTAGGAACAATGACAGAATTGATTTAATTATTGACAAGTTGGAGGGAGATGCAGTACAGAAGGTAGCAAGGCAGCCAGCAGAAAGGTGGCTAAGGCTGAAGTGAAGTATGACTGGAACTAGATTTTGATGTAATGGGTGGCACAAAGCAGCCCTCAATTAGGACAGCTGGTTCCATGGTATCCAACAGTGAACTGAGAAAGTACCCACTAAATACCAAGCCCTAGGCTAAGTGCTAGAGATTCAAAGACAAAATGAAACAATCCTTACCCTGAAACTTAGCAAAAGAGATGTCATGAGGATAAATACATTATAACTTGAGTTAAAAGTAATAACATTTCCCAAGATATCTCCATTTCAAAAAAAATCAAGTTCCTACTTCAGATATAAAATTAAGGTTCATTGAAATAGAAAAAAGTTAAGTCTCTACTTTGTTCCCTAAAAAGAGTTGGGTGAGGGAAGAAATAATAATGTCATGAAATGGACAAATACCATGATGTCAGGGAGAGAACATTGGATTTGGAGCTGTCTCTGTACATTTGTAAAATGAAGGTTTTGAACTAGATGTCTTCTAAAGCAAAGTTTCTTAAACTGTGGGTTGCAATCCCATGTGGGGTCTCATAACTGAATATGGGAGTCCTGGAATTATGATTTAATACCAATAAATGTGAGACTTCTAATCCTATTTTATATACCTAGGGTCATGTAAAAATTTCTCAGGCAAAAAGGAGTCACTTTATCTAAAAGTATCTTCCTCCTCTGAATATATTATCTTAAGTTCTTGACTCTCAGTCTCTTAGAGTCTCTAGTTTCTTTCAAAACTTAGTTTAAACATAAGCCTCAAGCATGGGACCTTTTCTTACCTTTGCAAGCTGCTAGTGCCTTTCCATTCTCCACTCTCCCCACATTCACCAATTAACATGGATTTATTCTATATAGATTTTGTATCTATATTATGCATGAATGTATTTCCCCTGATAGAATATAAGCTCCTTGAGGGCAGAGACATTTCATTTTTTAAAATCTCTTTATCCCAGTCTAACACTGTGTCTGGAACATAGAAGCTTCTTAATAAACATTTGACAATTGCTATTTTCTTGAGGAAAGGAGATTTGTAATCACGAACAGAACCCATCTTCACAGAATAATCTTGTCATTCCCTCTGCAATTAATATTTCCTCTTCCCAGACTCCTATCTCCACTTCTAAAATTGCCTAGAATAATTTAGACCTCTCGGTCCTAATCTATCAATTTCATTTCCTCTTTGGACTCAAATAATATGAATTACTAAAAAGTCCAAGAAAATACCTGAAGTTATTATTAAATATAATACAATAATATTGTATAACAATAATAACAAAATATAATAATAGTAGTACTAATGACATAATGATAATAATAATGCCTAGAATTTATATAGTACTTTGAGGTTTGCAAAGCAACTTAAATGTGTTAAATCAGTGTGATTCAAAATGCAGAGAGAGAAAGAGGCCCTTACAGTCATTTATTTGGTGATCCAAATCCAGAGACTAAAGATCAGGTGTTGTGGGTAGCTGATTTTATCAGCTGTCTCTACTATCCCAAGAAAGAGATGGCTTGGAATAGAACAAAGTTGCTAAAGTGTTGTTCCAGGGGATCTGTGAAAGTCATTGAAGAGTTTTAACTACCCTCTCCCTCTGCTTGTAGAAGGCAAGCATTTGTTCCAAGATGTATCTGTTCTCATCTGGTACTTGATTATCCGGTACCTAGAATTTTACCATAAAATCTATGAAGAAAGTATCACAGATTGATAGAAATGAGAGGAGAGCATCCCATCAAAGTAATAATATATACTCTGATCAATATGATGCTCCAAGACAATTCCAAAGGACTCATAATAAAAAATATTATCTGCCTCCAGAGAGAGAACTGATGGACTCTGAGTGCAGATTGAAGCAGACTTTATTCTATATCTATGTGCGTGTTTTCTTTGACAATGGGGAAATATGTTTTACATATTGTATGTAAATTAATTAATATCACATTGCTTGCCTTCTCAAGGGTTGAAAAGGGGCAGGAGAGAGGGAGACAATTTGGAATTCAAAATTCTTTTAAAATTAATCTCAAAAATTTACAATGAGCATTATTTAAATAAGTAAATAAAAACTTTTAAAAGATATAGCATTCAGATATTGGAAAGAATTGTCAGCATTATCTATGTGTTGGATAGAAAACTGATTTCCCAATCAATTAATCCACATATTAATGTGGCACTAATAATGTCCCAGGATCTGTGTAAATCTCTGAGTATTCAAATAAACAGAAAAAACAAAAACCCTCTGCCCCCAAAGAGCTTATACTCTAATTAGAAAAATGAGAGATACATCATAAGATACTAACAAAGTAGATACAGAGTTTTAAAGTACCATAATTATCAATTATTATCATCCTAGTGAGCATTTAGCTCTAGTGTCTTATCTCAGGTGCCCTTCCCTCCTATTTCTTCCGATAGGTGACACCAAAACCAACTCAACTGTTGGTATTTGTGAATGTCCCCTAGTTTGGTGGCTTCGTCTCAATGCACTCAAACTTTGATTATTCAGCAATTGCATGGTAAGCCAAAAACTACTGGTTTCTGAAATGCAGATGATGACCTCCCTCCACTGAAATCATCTTTTCAATTATATTTTGCTTAGGCAATACAAAAAATGCATTTCCTGAGCCTATAGAAATTAATAAATTGGCAAGGTAGCTTATTGTATAGTGAAAGGAAGCCAGTCAGGATATGATAATTTGTCAAATCATACATGAAATGTTTAAGTTGGAATAGTATGGGTGAACTGACTATAATTAGATGCCAGTTAGAGTGAACAATGAACCCCCTGAAGTGGTCGTTTATTTGAATATATAGTGCATATTTTCAATGACTGTATTTTATATAATTATTACTTCAAATACTGCAAATTTGAATACATGTGACCATATTGGAGGAATTCATTATTTGCATTAATTATACAACTAAAATGAATTGGATGGCAGAAGAAAAATTTGGGACATGAAGAGATAAGCACAAATGATAAATGTGTAATTACCAGCTCTCCAGGGGGAAAAAGTATACATGATATATATTTTAATCTGAATCTGCATTACTAACATTTTCTTTTTTTAAAATTTTTTTATTACTAACATTTTCTACATCACTTTCTCAAATCTAGAAAAACAACAACAATAAAAATAAAACAAGCCTCGATTTGTAGCTTTTGCTAATTTCTGAGGTGTAAATGTTTACAGTAAAAATTTAACAATCAGATCTCAAGAACTGGTTAGAGCTGACTCCAATACAATACTGTGCAAGATGCTAAATCAGCGATTCCTTGGTGGCTATGTTGTAGACAGAATTCTTGTTGTGATCCCTGGTGGATAAGATAATCTTAAAGTCTCCTTTAATTCTTAGATTCAAAGGAAGTTTCTTATGAAAGACCGAATTACATAGAGTATGTTCTTGAGCTCATGTCCAAAATCAGGATTAATAATTTTGAATTGGTGGCAAATCAATGAAACTTGTATATAGAGAGGTTACCTAGTCCAAACCAAATAGTTATTCCCTAAACCATATAGGATATGGAAGTAAACCTGTTGGGTAGTTGAAAGTCTTCAATCAGAGGGTGGAATGTTGGATAGCAGAGACTTGTATAAGAAATAAATTGGATGAGCCTACATTAGATTTTCTGAGGTGATTTCCAGCTCTGAAGTTCTAATATCCTAGCCCCCAGAACAGATTGTTTGGCCTCTATTTCAATACTTCTAATAACAGTGATCTCAGAGGCAGCTTATCAGAGTTTTTCCTTAGAGAAGGGCAAAGCTCATTTATGACAATTTTAAAAAGAAGGCAGACATCTTAATTGAATTAATAAATCAAGATAGCTAAGTGTTTAAGGAATTTTCCTATAACCTCTTTACAATATGTAGACAGATCTAATCAACTGGAAAAATATTAATTGCTCATGGGTAGACAACCAATATAGCAAAAATTAAAATTCTACCTAAATTAATATATTTATTCAGTGCCATATCAATCAAATTACCAAAAGTTATTTACAGAGCTAGAAAAAATAATAAGATTCATGTGGAAGACCAAAAGGTCAAGAATATCAAAGGAATTAATGAGAAAAAATGTAAAGGATGGTGGCCTAGACATACCAGATCTCAAACTATATTATAAAGCAGGAATTGTCAAAACAATCTGGTACTGAATAAAAATTCAATAGCTCAGTAGAATAGATTAAGTATACAATGCAGAGTAGAAAATGACTATTATAATTTCATGTTTAATAAATACAAAGACTCAAACTTTGGGATTAAGAACTCACTATGTGACAAAAATATTTTAGGGAAACTGGAAAGCAGTTTTGTAAAAAGTAGGTATAGATCACCACCTCACAATTCCAAGATAAAGTCAAAATAAGTAAATGATTTAGACATAAAGAGTGATGTTATAAGCAAATTAAGGGAGCATGAAATAGTTTACCTATCAGACCTATGGATAAAGGAAAAATTTGTTACCAAACAAGAGATAGAAAGCATTACAGGTTATAAATTTTGATTACATTAAATTAAAAAGTGTTTGCACACATAAAAACTAATACAGACAAGTCTAGACAGAAAGCAAAAAAAAAAGAAAAGAAAAGAAAAAAGAAAGGGAAAACATTTTTAGAACAAATTTCTCTGATAAAAGTCTCAAAGTTCTCAAATACAGAACTGAGTCAAATTTATAAGAATACAAGTCATTCCCCAATTGATAAGGTCTAAAGATATGAACAGGCACTTTTCAATTATGAAAAAAAATGCTGTAAATCATTATATCGATCAGAAAGTGAATCTGAACAACTCTGAGATACCATCTCACACCTATCAGATTGACTAATATGATAGAGAAAGAAAATTTTAAATGTTGGAGTGGAACAAATAATAAGAATAGTATGAGATACTTTATCAGAAACTTTTCTAAAATCTAACTCTATCCATAACATTTCTCTCCTCTATGAGTACAGTAATCTTCCCAAAAAAAGAAATGAGATTTTTTTTTAATGAAACGAGGTTGTTCTGGTAGTATCTGTTCTTGGTGAAGTCATGTTATCTCTTTGTAATAACTATTTCCCTTTCTAGATGTTCACTAATCATTCTTTAATGATCTCTCTAAGAATCTTTCCAGGAATCAAAGTCAAAATCTTAAGCTTATAGTTTGTAGGTTCTATTTTTTCTTTTTTCCCCTTTTCTTCCCTCCCTCCTTTCCTTCCTTCATTTGCTTTTCTTTCTTTTTCTCTTCCTTCCTTCCTTCCTTCCTTCCTTCCTTC
>JAJPUD010002110.1:103029-113703 GCA_023553655.1 Myrmecobius fasciatus | reverse complement strand
ATAAAGTTGGGCAAAGAACCTCCTAATTATTACTCTAATTTCCTCTTCATTGGAGGAAAGTTCTCCCTTATCATTTTTTGAGTCTAACAATTTGATTTTCCTCTTTCCTTTTTCTGATCAAATTAACTAAGGGCTTATCTATTTTGTTGGTTTTTTCATAAAACCAACTCTTAGTTTTATTTATTAATTCAATAATTTTCTTATTTTCAATTTTATTAATCTCACCTTTTATTTTCAGAATTTCCAATTTGGTATTTAATTGAGGGTTTTTAATTTGCTCTTTTTCTATTTTTTTAATGGTAACCCTAATTCATTGATCTTCTCTTTCTCTATTTTATGCAAATAAGCATCTATAGATATAAAGTTACCCCTTATAACCGCTTTGGATGTATCCCACAAATTTTGGTATGTTGTCTCATTATTGTTGTTCTCCTGGATGAAATTATCGATTGTGTCTATAATTTGCTCTTTCACCCATTCATTCTTCAGGATTAGATTATTTAATTTCCAATTAACTTTTGGTCTATTTTCTCCTGACCTTATATTACATGTGAGTTTTATTGCATCATGATCTGAAAAGGATACATTTAATATTTCTGCTTTTCTGAATTTGATTTTGAGGTTTTTATGCCCTAACACATGATCAATTTTCGTATAAGTTCCATGAATCCCTGAGAAAAAAATATACTTCCTTCTATCACCATTCAATTTCCTCCAGAGATCTCTCATACCTAACTTTTCTTACATTTTGTTTATCTCCCTAACTTCTTTCTTATTTATTTTGTGGTGTGATTTATCTAATTCTGAGAGAGCAAGGTTGAGATTCCCCACTAGTATAGTTGTACTGTCTATTTCTCCTTGCATCTCTGTTAGTTTCTCCTCTAGGAATTTGGATACTATACTACTTGGTGCATATATGTTTAGTATTGATACCGCTTGATTGTCTATGGTACCCTTTAGTAAAATATAGTTTCCTTCCTTATCTCTTTTAATTAGATTTATTTTTGCTTTTACTTGATCTGAGATGAGGATTGCTACCCCTGCTTTTTTTTTTGTTCACTTTAAGCATAAAAGATTCTGCTCCAGCCCTTTACCTTTACTCTGTATGTAACTCTATGTTTTAGATGTGTTTCTTGTAAACAACATATTGTAGGATTCTGGATTTTAATCCAGTCCGCTATCCGTTTACGTTTTATGGCAGAGTTCATCCCATTCACATTCACAGTTAAAATGACTATATCTATATTTCCTGCGATCTTATTTACCCAAAGTTATATTTTTCTCTTCCCTTTCCCCTTACTCCCTTCCTCCCTCCCCAGTATTTTGTTTTTGATGACCACCTCCCTCTAACAGTCCTCCCCCCTTTAGAACCCTCCCTCTTTTTTACACCTTTCCCCTAATCCTTCTATTAATTTATCCCTTTCTTTTCCTCCTTTCCCTCCTACTTCCCTATACAGAGGGCCAAGTTTTTCCCTGAAATCAAATGTGTCTGATATACTCTTTTAGAGCCCAGTCTAATGAGAGTAAGATTTACACAATACTCATCATCCTCCCTTCTTTCCCTCAATTATATTAGATTTTCTATGTCTCTTCATGAGACTTTGCCTTATTTTACCTCCTTTTTTATACTTTATTTTACCTTCTTTCCCCTCCCCCCCTTTTTTTACAGTATGATATATCTTCCACCTCTTATTTCTTTTCGATTATTATCAAAGTAAAATCAAATTTTACCCCCATTCTTTAAGGATACCCCTAGTAGAGATATAGTTCTCAAGAGTTCTTTCCTTTTTACCTTTTTATGCTTCCCTAGAGTTCTGTGTTTGGAGGTCAAATTTTTTGTTCAGATCTGGTCTTTTCATTAGAAATAGGTGAAATTCTCATGTATCATTGAATGACCATCTTCTTCCCTGGAAGATGATGCTCATTCTAGCTGGATAGCTTATTCTTGGCTGTAATCCAAGTTCTTTTGCCTTTCGGGATATCTGATTCCAGGCCCTTCTATCCTTCAATGTGGAAGCTGACAGATCCTGTGTAATTCTAATGACAGTTCCTCGGTATTTGAACTGTTTTTTTCTAGCAGCTTGTAATATCTTTTCCTTGGTGTGATAGTCCTGAAATTTGGCCACGATGTTCCTTGGGGTTGTAATTTTGGGGTCTCTTTCAGGAGGTGATCGGTGAATTCTTTCAATGCCAACTTTGCCTTCTGATTCTAAAACATCAGGGCAATTCTCTTTCATGATTTCCTGGAAGATAGCATCAAGGTTCTTTTTTTCATCGTGACTTTCAGGGAGTTCAATAATCCTTAGATTGTCTCTCCTGGATCTGTTTTCCAAGTCAGTTGTTTTTCCTAGGAGATATTTCATATTTTCTTCTATTTTTTCATTTTTTCATTTTTGTTTGACTGATTAAAGTCTTATTGAGTCATTCATTTCAATTTGTTCAATTTTAATTTTTAAGGTATTATTTCCTTCAGTTATCTTTTTTTTAGCTCCTTTTGTAACTGGCCAATTGAATTTTTTGGTTCATTGCATTCTTTTTCCATTTTGCCAATTTTATTTTTCAGTGAATTGTTGTCTTTTTCCAATTCACTAATTTTGTTTTTCAGTGAATTGTTGTCTTTTACCAATTCACTATCTTTATTTTCCAGTGAATTGGCGACATTTTCCGATTCACCAGACTTATTTTCCAGTTTTTCACATCTCTGTTGCAGGGCAATATTTCCTTCTTGCACTGCTCTCAATTTATTTCCCCAATCTTCTTCTAGCTTTCTTTTGAGATTCTTTATGCAATCTTCCAGGTAAGCCTTCTGAAAGGGAGACCAGCTTAAGTCCACCTTTTGTGGCTTTATCTGGGATTGTTTTCAGAATCTCAGGATCTGGGGACTTCTCTAGTTTCTCTCCGTAAAAGCTGTCTATGGTGAGAGCTCTCTTCTTCTTGCTCATGGTTTTGAGCTGAGGTATCAGTCACCAGCAGGGAATTCTGCAGCAGCAATTTTAATTTCCCCTGGGGCAGTTTGCCGAGTTGACTTCTGGTCTGGGGCTGATCTAGCTAGATCCGCACTAGGACCATACTTTCAGCTGCTCTCAATCCACCCTTCATCAAAGGTAGACCTGCCAAAGCACCTGCCCGCAAGCAGAGCAAAGTGGCCCAAGTGTCTCCCAGGGATTTCCTGGCAGCCTAAAATCTTCTGGTCCTTCCCAGCTCTGGACTTGCACCCTGGCTGCGCACTGGCGTCTGAGCGCTGGGAGCTGCTCGATCCCCTGCATGTCTAAAACTGACCTCAGAAGTTCTTTCAAAGTAGATATTTGATAGAAGTGCATTGTAGTCCAAGTGTTTGGTGGAGCCCTCACTCCAGAAAAGGCCTCATTTCTAAAATATATAGAGAATTGTCTCATATATATAAGAATTCAAGCCACCCTTCAACAGATAAGTGGTCAAGGGATATGAACAGACAATTTTCAGATGATGAAATTAAAACCATCTCTAGTCATATGAAAAGTTGCTCCAAATCACTATTGATCAGAGAATTGCAAATTAAGACAACTCTGAGGTACCACTACATACCTATCAGATTGGCTAAAATGACAGGAAAAGATAATGATAAATGTTGGAGGGGATGTGGGAAAACTGGGACACTAATACATTGTTGGTGGAACTGTGAACGGATCCAACCATTCTGGAGAGTAATTTGGAGCTATGCTCAAAAAGTTATCAAACTGTGCATACCCTTATACCCAGCAGTGTTTCTATTGGGCTTATATCCCAAAGAGATCTTAGAGGAAGGAAAGGGCCCCACATGTGCAAGAATGTTTGTGGCAGCCCTTTTTGTAGTGGCTAGAAATTGGAAACTGAAGGGATGCCCATCAATTGGAGAGTGGCTGAATAAATTATGGTATATGAATGTTATGGAATATTATTGCTCTGTAAGAAACGACCAACAGGACGATTTCAGAGAGGCCTGGAGAGACTTGCATGAACTGATGCTGAGTGAAACAAGCAGAACCAGGAGATCATTATACACAGCCACAACAATATTACATGATGATCAATTCTGATGGACATGGCTCTCTGCAACAAAGAATTGTCTCAAACCAGTTCCAATTGTTCACTGAAGAAAACCATATACACCCAGAGAGAGGGATATGAAATATGGACCACAACATAACATTTTCATGCTCTCTAATGATGTTTGCTTGCATTGTGTTGCCTTTCTCTGATTTTCTTTTCTTTTTTTCTTGTAGATAGGATTTTTCTTGCACAGCTTGTCAAGTATTTCAACATTATTAACATGTAGCGGACTTCCCGCCATCTAGGGGAGGGGAGGGGACTGGGGGTAAAATTTGTAATGGAAAGCTTTGTAAAGATCAATGCTGGGGAACTATCCATACATATGTTATACAAATAAAAAGCTTTAATAATAAAAAAGAGAGCCATGTCCATCAGAATTGATCATCATGTAATATTGTTGTTGCTGTGTATAATGATCTCCTGGTTCTGTTCATTCCACTCAGCATCAGCTCATGCAAATCTCTCCAGGCCTCTCTGAAATCGTCCTGCTGATCTTTTCTTAGAGAACAATAATATTCCATGACATTCATATACCATAATTTATTTAGCCACTCTCCAATTGACGGGCATCCACTCAGTTTCCAGTTTCTAGCCACTACAAAAAGGGCTGCCACAAACATTCTTGCACATGTGGGTCCCTTTCCCTCCTTTAAGATCTCTTTGGGGATATAAGCCCAATAGAAACACTTCTGGGTCAAAGGGTATGCACAGTTTGATAACTTTTTGAGCATAGTTCCAAATTGCTCTCCAGAATGGTTGGATCCATTCACAGTTCCACCAACAATGTATCAGTGTTCCAGTTTTCCCACATCCCCTCCAGCATTCGTCATTATCTTTTCCTGTCATTTTAGCCAATCTGACAGGTGTATAGTGGTATCTCAGAGTTGTCTTAATTTGCATTTCTCTGATCAATAGCGATTTGGAGCACCTTTTCATATGACTAGAAACATCATTTTGTTTTAAATCCAAGTTGTTTGATTCGTTTTCTATACTTCCATATTGATCTCTTCAGGCAAAGTCCATTTTTCCTTCTCACTGGAACTGTTTACTTTGTATCTTCAGAATTTTGTCCTTGAGCATGTCTCATACTTAAAGGGAAATTTTATCTAAAACAGTTTAGTCTATGTGAGTCTATTCGTATTTCCAGTTAACTCTTTGAAATCTGTTTCCCCAAAATTTAGAGTATACATACAAATATTCTGGTTTCCTCTCCTTTTCCCAAATTCTAGAATGAAGTGGTCACTTCTCCTTAGAAGTTCTCATTATTTCCATCTCAATATTCAGTTCCTTCCTCCCTGGTACTAAGAATCAGATCAAAAAGAGAATTTCTCTCTTTTTGTGTCTTCTTCCTTTTGAAGGATGGCATTATCACTAAGGCAAGTCAAGAAATTGTTCACTGCTCTGCTTTTGTCAGAGAGAGAGAGAGACCTCTAGAAGATATCTAGATAACTTTAGTCCCCTCATCACTAGTATATCAAGTTTCATGTCAGGATTATGACTTGTACCCCAAACTCTTTATCTATTTCCTTTTTTTGTCCAGGTGGTGGTAGTCTATAGTCTATTCCAGTGATGACCAAAGAACAATAAAAAGAGTTTTTTTGAACATTCACAGCTCAGAAGGAGTTATTATACCTTCTCCTTTCCATCTCACTCCACTATATACCACCTATCATGATATCAGAAATACTGAACCAATAGGAGACAATATATCCACCTAGGAGCATAGAGAGACATGCTTAGAACAAACACAAACACAAACATAGATATAGAAATACAGCCACCAAGGGAGTTTGCAGCTTAAAAAAATCAATACAGTTGTTGGCTATAAACCATACAAAGTCCCTAACTCTCAAAGTCCAGCAGAGAGCCAGAGCTCAAGGTAACATCATGAGGATTCTAAGTGAAGGATTTCTACTCATCAGGAGCTGTGAAGTACCTCTTTGCCTACTTAGGTATCTTATTGCTGCTTTACTAAAAGTGAGTCACTCTCCCCTGAGGCTTTGTCTGTCATGAAGAGGTACCCTCCTGATTTGGGGAAAATGTTTTATATTAATTATTCTTATTATGTTTGCTTAGAAAATGCCCTTTGCTAAAAAATTAATTGAGGTTATTGGCTAATTATAAACAAAGAATGGCAAGGCTAAAAATTCAACCACTCATCAGATTGGGACAGATGCTTATCTTTCGATTCACAAAAGCATTTTCAGAACAGCCTCAGTGGCAAATAGTATGGAAGAGATGATATGTATTTCACTCTATGTCCATATGTGTGTGTGTGTGCGTTTTAATTAATTAATTAATTTAAAATTTATATAGAAAACAGAAAAAAGGAAAAAATTACCACTCAAAACAACAGAAAATAAAAGATTCAAAATATGAGACAATTTCCATTTCAAGAAATCCTATATAATAAATACTACACATTGTGTTCAGAGCTGTCCATCTTTTCTTTGCTTCTTTGTAGATTTTCTTTTGTTTTCTGTTGTGCATTTTTTACATTATTCTTGTTCCTCTTTCCTCTCTCTATAATTAATCACAGATATATTTATACATACTTATATACAATATATACACATACATATACATATCTATAATAATATGCATATACACACATATATATATATTCATATATATATCTATGTAAGGCTGTACTTGTTTGTCCTTTTTCTGTGAAGACAGATTACATTATCCTTCATAAATCCAAGTTTTTCCATAATTTTCTTAATCCACAAACTCATCATTTCCTGTACCACAACAATATTCCAATTATCTTATCTAGTTATTTAAAATATCCTAAAAATTATTGATTAACATGGCTGACATATAGCATAGTTTCCCGAATTTTTCTTTTGATTAAATCTATTTTAGTCTGAGATCAGTGATTGCCATCCCTCCTTTTTTCCCTAATAAATTTTACTCCTGATCATTATTATTATGTTTATGTATATCTCTTATTTCCTATCCCTGCTGACTTCTCTGCTTTACTTCTACCAGCTACCTTGCTTTGCTATTGCTTAACCTACTCTGCCTCTAATGATCACTCCCTTTTCCTCTTCCTTCTTTATCCCACTTCCCATTAATGTACACACCTTATCTCATTCCTATTAATTTATATTTATACTCCACCCCTTATCCTATTCCCTTCCCCTCTTATTTCTTTATAAATTTAGAAGACTTTTATTCCTTTCACGATATGCATATGTATGTGTATATATATATATATGTGGTATATATGTATTGTTCCCTCTTCGACTCATTCCCAATATGAGTAAGATTCCAGATAAGATTTACCTGATCCAATTCCTCTGTGTCACTTCTTGCTCTCACACCTCATTCATATAACAAAATTACTTTTTATCTTTTCATAGTTTTGCTTCTTAGAATCCAACATACCTCTACCTCAAACTTTCTTTCAAACTACCCACTTACTAATGACAGTCTTAGACATGTAATTTACATTTTCATGTATAAAACATAAACTGTTTGTCCTTATTGAGTCCCTTGAAATTAATCTTTGATTTTTACATTATATTTCTCTTGGATCTTATATGTCAAATTTTTATTAGGTTCAGGTCTTTTTGCAACAAAATCCTGAAAATCTGGCAATTCAATGAATGTCCATTTTTTTCCATTCAGGATCATACTTAACTTTTCTGGGTATGATATTTTTGGCCACAACTCTAATTTTTTTGTTCTTTAATATATAGTATTCCAAAACCTGAAGTCTTTCAATGTAACTGCTGCTAGATCTGGTTCCAGTACAGTTTCTCTGCTGACTTCTCAAAAAGCAGACAGGATCTATATTTACTGTAAAAAGATTTGTTGTATTTTAGTTTATAAAAGATAGTTATTGGTGTACAATTTTGTCTACCTGATCATGTCTTTCTAGTTATGTGCCAGGTACTAAATTTCTGCAACCTGAATTGATATGTTGCAAAGTTTCTATCACTTTTCCATGCCATCCATGCTGATTAACAAGTCTGGACTATCTAATGATATATTTTCTATAATTTCTGGTAGTAATGATATATTTTCTATAATTTCTGGTAGTAATGACCTAATTTTTGAGAACCTAAATAATAAACTTCAATTTCCATTACAAACCCTCCATTTCTATAAACAAACCCACATGACTCAGCCACCTGTTCAAGCCTCCTTTGTTGGATGGATCGTTGAGTAGGTTGAAGTAATTGATAACAGTGCATGGCCTTTTGATTTCACGCTTGGATTTTAACCAAACCATTGACCTCATCAGGAGCAAAATTACATTTGGTTTCATTTGACAAATCCTGTGGTAAGTACCTATTGTCAGCCTTTACTGTTGCTCAACAAAGTAATAGTTATTCATTTCCCAATTATTTCCATAAAGTTTTAACTATTTTATCCTATGTTGAGAATTTTATCAGTCTTCTTCATCCTTTTTGATGAAAAAGTATTCATCTTTCTATACTTCCATTGTGCCACGGGCACTATATTTCATCCAAATTGTATATACTTTTGTTAAGATGTTATCTATTTTATTGTTCCAAAACTGTATATTAGAACTAGTATTAATTGTGAGGTGTTAATCATTTTAAACCTATTTTATGCTTTGAGCTCTGATTTCAAGATGCCTGGTTTCCTCACCATACAGTCACCATTTACTCTTTAATAGCTTTAAGATCATTGTCTCATTTTTCTCTTCTGATTTAACACAATTTCAAAAAGTCTTGGAATTAGTCCCCAGCCTGATATTATTCATTTATATTTGATCTTGGGAGGTTGTTATACACATAAATAAAATAACTCATTTTTAAATTAATGTATAAAGATATAAGTTCACCTTCTATAGCTCCTATAGGCTCATTGAAAACCTGCTCTGGACAAGCCCAATCACAGACAAGGTGATTTATTCCCATACAATAAGAACTTCTGTGATGTCTCTGTAGTTTTGAACATATCTTGGAGGTTTTAAGTATTTGGTAATAGTAACATCAATTTAAAATGTTATTAAATTCTTGTGCCAATGTTCAGTTGGGAATATTGAGTGCAACTGTTCAATATGTGATAATTCCATGTTAATAAATTGAAGTTTATTACTTAGGTTCTCAAAGATATTTTGAAGTCTATATCTGTAATATGGGAATTTCTAATGCTAGATATCAGGTACTAGGTTCTAGAGTCTGCTGTGATGTGTTACACAGTTTCCATGAGCTTGTTCCATAATCTATCTTTTATCACTCAGTTGAAGCTTCTGTGGGATAAACATTCTGTATTATTAATAACAATAACAAATAAGATTAAAAATAATAAATTAATTTCCTAAAAAGAATAAAATTGACTTTTTACCAATTCATCAATTTAAAAGTTCTCTCTGTGTGACTGGGTCTCTTTTTCAATTATGGTTGAACTAGTTGGTTATTGAGGTCTTTTCCAAATCTAAAATTCTATGATTCAGTGTAAGTCCAACAGAAGGGAATTGCCTGTGTTGTAGAACATTTTGAAAATAAAGAAAAAATGATATAATTTTTTATTGTTCTTATTTTGCATTTTAAAATTCTGTATCATCTCTTGGAAATACTCCCATATTCTTTTGTATTTTTCAGTTTGTGATTTCATATAGGACAATAATTATTGGTTACATTTTATTTGTCACCACTCATTTGTACTCCAATTATTGGATATGTGGGTTATTTCCAGGTGGTTTTTTTTTCTGATTACAAATAGTACTGTAATTTTTGTACCTGTTGGTCTTTGTATCCCTGTTGAAAATATTCTTCAAGCACAGAACTACCAGTGAGATCAATGGGTCAAAGGGTATGAACAGTTCTTACTGTAATATATTGTTTTCCAAAAATGTTGCACTAACTCAGTATTACCCAGATGTATAATATTATATTGCTTTCTCCACAGTTCACCTACCATTAATTTTATGACCTTTATCATAATTTAGTGGGTTTAAATATTTCATTGTTGTTTTAATGTATTTCTCTGATTAATAGAGATTTTGAACAGGTTTTGTTTTTAGGTTTCTACTTAAGGAGGGGAGAAAGTAGAAATGGAACAAGGAAGAACTCACCATAGCTTCAAATTTTTTTCTAGTATCCAGAGGATAATAATCAGAATAGGGAAGGCCTCAAGGTTATCTCTAATGAAATCAGAAGAAGAAGAAGAAAGAAGAGGAAGAAGAGGAAGAAGAAAAAGAAGAAGAGGAAGAAGAAGCAGATGCAGCAGCAGAAGAAGAACAAGCAGAAGCAGCAGAAGAAGCAGATGCAGAAAAAGAAGAGACGGAGATGAAGCAGAAACAGAAGCCCCAGCCGAAGAAGCAGATGCAGAAGAAAAGAAGATGAAGAAGCAGAAGCAGCAGCGGCAGCAGCAGCAGCAGCGGCAGCAGCAGCAGCAGCAGCAGCAGCAGCAGCAGCAGCAGAAGAAGAAGAAGAAGAAGAAGAAAGAGACAGAGAGAAAGACAGAGAGAAGAAAGAAAGAAAAAGGGAACAAAGAAAGAAAGAAAAAGAGAAAGAGAGAGAAAAGGAGGGAAAGAGGGATGGACAGAAGAAGGGAGAAAGAAAGAAAGAAAGAAAGAAAGAAAGAAAGAAAGAAAGAAAGAAAGAAAGAAAGAAAGAAAGA
>JAJPUD010002110.1:71166-102929 GCA_023553655.1 Myrmecobius fasciatus | reverse complement strand
AGATAGAAAGAAAGAAAGAAAGAAAGAAAGAAAGAAAGAAAGAAAGAAAGAAAGAAAGAAAGAAAGAAAGAAAGAAAGAAAGAAAGGAAGAAAGAAAGAAAGAAAGAAAGAAAAGAAAGAAAGAAAGAAAGAAAGAAAGACAGGGAGGGAGGGATGGAAGGAGGAAGGGAGGGAGGGAAGGAGGAGGAAGAAGGAAGAGAGAAAGAGAAAGAAAGGACATGCAAGTAAATCAATAGAGAGAGGAACGAATTAAAGAAAGTTAGATTTGTAATCATTGTCATTGGAGTCCAAGTGTGATAGCAATAGTTACTTCAGGGAGTCTAGGCTAATTTTGCAACAGCTAATAAAGTTTCTATTATGTAAGCTTGGTTACTTCTTCCCTAAGAAGTCCTCAAATCTTCATTAGTCCAAGGTTCAAAGGCTTGAGCTGTCAACATAATTTCCTGCTTGTCTAAGTATAAAAACTCAACACAGGAGAAGCCACAGCCATCTAAGGTTTCATGAACTCCTTGCTGCCCTGTCAATGAGCACACTCTCCTGACCAAGCCTGTCTCCTCATAGAGACAAGAAGAACTGCCTTCAGGAGGTCAATTCTATGTCTTTGCTAAATAGCCTTTCCATGCCATTGTTAAGTAAACTCCTTTTGTTAAACGTTATTTGATCTTTCAGTGTCTCATTTCCTGCCAATTTCTAGCCTGAATCACCAGGCCAGTTTGAGTTATGCCCAACATTAAAACCCAATTTTTATCATTAATTTTCTTTGGATATTTGCCAATAGTGAGACCACTTTTTTGCCTATAGAAGTAGGATTATAGGAATGAGGGAAAGGGGGTGGAGAATAGGGAATGGGGAATAAATGGGGAAGAAAAACTTCTCCATTCTTGTGTTCATTCCTTTGGATCTTGGGGTAGAATGAACCCTAAAGGCCATTTAGTCTAACTCCAATCTGAAAAAAAATATTCTTTGTACAGTATTACTCCTGACAAGTGATTGTATAACTTTCATTAAAAGACTTCCAGTGCAAAGGAACTCGATACCAATTATCATACTGGTGATAATAACTAACACATATAACACACTAAAGCTTGCCAAGTATTTTGCATATATTTTCTCATTTGAGCTTCACAACTACCCTGTAAAGTACCTTCTGACTCATCCCATTTTACTTTTAGGCAGGACAAATTATTAGGAAATTACCATCTTGAGCTAAAATCTCTGTCCACATAACTTCTATTCCCTCATTCCTGATTTTGCCTTCTAGAGCCAAGAAGAATAAATCGAACACCTCTTCTATATTCCTCTTCAAATACTCAAAAGATATGTACAGTATGCTAAACATCATGAGTTTTTTCAAATATTTCTCATTTAAGTCTTGTATTTGAAAGTCACATTTTCGATTCATTTCTTGTCTTTTCATCAGGAAGGCTTCAAAGGCCTCTATTTCATTAAATATCCATTTTTTTTTTGCTTGATGTATTTCCATAGAGAACAAGCCTATAATAAATGGAATGTTCTCAGAATATGGATCTTCAGCCCAAATGTCTTGGTTTGTTGAGTGTTCTGAGATTAGATATGCTTCCCCAGAGCAAACCTGTAGTAAGTGGAATGTTCTCAGATACTGTCTCCAACCACAAGTATCTTCTTTAAGTATTCTAAGGTTGTATTTACCCTCTCCAATTGGAAGGTCATTCTCATTGTTAGAGAAGACAAGTAACTGAGTCATTTCCAACCTTATTTTACATTGCTCTCTCGTGTCCATTTTGTATTAGCCAAATTAGTCAACTAGCAACTGTTTGAACTTGATTGGCCATCTCTCACCTCCACCCATTCCCATGTACTCCTTGACTCATCTCTGCTTCTCAATGATAATCTTTCTTAATGACTTGACTCAGGTGTCATATCCACTGTGAAGTTTTCTTTAATCTTTCCAGTTGTTAATGCTCTCTTTCTCTTTGTATTTATTTTGATTTATTCATAAGTGTACATATTCTTATCATCCCCTCCAATTCATTTTCAGTAGAAATTGCAAAGTCTTGTGTGATCTTGACTTTAATTCTTTGTTGCTTCAATTTGTTCTTTCTGAATGTTTGTGGTAAATTTTGTCTATGACATTCTTGGGACTTTTTCTTTCAGTGTTCCTTTAAAAAGATGATCAGTGGATTCTTTCTGTTTTATCTTCTGGTTCTAATTAGGCGGTTTTTATTTATAATATCTGGAAATACAGTATCCAGATTTTTAAAATCATTGTTTTTATGGAGTCCATTGATTCCTAAATTATTTCTCCTTGACTGGTATATTTTATAACTAATATATGATATTTTCTTTTATTTTTTCATGTTTTATGTTGTCCTACCATTTTTTTTTGCTGCCTCGTGGATTCACTGATTTTTGTTTGATCTATTCTAGTTTTCAGAGATTCCATTTCTTGGATAAGTTTTACAAGTTTCTCTTCAATTATTTATTTTTCTTCCAATTTTTTTTCTTGTGGAGCTTTTATTTCATATTTTACCTCTTGTTTCCTTTCTTCTATATAATCATAGAGACTTTGTGGAAACTGTTTTCTTTAGATTCTCTGCTATGTTATGGAATCAGATTTACAAAAATCTGATTTCAAAAAGCATTTAAGTGTTTTTATATACTGAGAGAGAGAAAGAGGCAGAGAGACAGAGACAAAAAAACAGAGACAGAAACAGACAGAGAAAGACAGAGATAGAAACAGACAGACAAAGAGAGAGAGAGAAGGAGGGAGAGGGAGAAAGAGGGAGAGGGAAAAAGGGACTGAGGAGGGTTGGGGTAGATGCCACGTTTGGGTTACATATATGAAACAATATAAACTAAGTTAAAGAGGGATGGGGCATTACCATCTGCTGTGAGGTGGTATATTTATGGAATCCAGAAACGCTTAAGAGTAAGTAGTTGAATTGTTCTAAATAAAGCTGGGGGTTCTTTGAAGTGGGAATACAAATTAAAATGTGAAAGAAATAGTCAGAAGGAGGGAATCCCTGCTCCTCTTCCAAAGTATCAGAGAATGATGAGATATGTTACATCTGGATATAAATAAAGCCTTTACAGGAAGAAATAAAGAAAAATAGACATTTCTAATTTTAGAAGTTTTTAAAAGAGTATGGATTTTTTAAAAAAGTTGAAGAAGTTGGAGTAAAACTAGGGAAAAGCAAAGAGAAGTCTGTCTAGACAGAGACAAGGAGATCAAGGAAGGAAAGCAACTTAGACAAGAATAAAGGTATTTCCTATAGACCTCTTAAAGTGTGTAAGAAAAGAGAAAATGTTAGACTTGAGAGAAATAATGAAACAGTGTTGAAAGAGAAACTGAGAATAATGGATGAATACTTTATACAACTACTTCAAGAGCAAGAAAAAAATATAGGGAAAAAAGAAAGGTTATGAGCCAATGTCAAAGTACCAAAGGATTAAAAAAAAAAGTGATTTAACAACTAGCACCATAGTTCAGACAGCAAGCACTGCAATCAAGTTGGTGAAGAAAGGAAGTGTCCTTGGGTTTGATGATCTCCTGGGTGAGTTCAAGACTTTCAGGATCTTCCTTACACTAACTTTAGTTGCTGTTTTTACTGGCACAAAAGAGGAAGAAGAAATGTTTGGACCATTGAATAATTTAATATTTTTAAAGGTGGCAGAAAGCTAGTTATTAGGAATCATAGAGCTCAAACATTACTAAGCATGAACTGCATGAGTTTTGTAGGAATACCTATAATGATAAAAGATAGGTACAATACACAAAATGTAATCACAGAGATGTGGAAAAAATGATCAGTATTGGATTAATTTAAGAGAAACCAGTGGTTATGTCAAAGGAAGGTTAATTATGATGTCACATCACAAAACCAACAAACACAATTACTAAACAGACGTTATTAGACAAATCATGATTTTCTCCTAAAAGCTAAAATATATTCATGCACATAAGCAGCTGAAATATATTTTGACATTTTAAACAGTATAGTAAAACATTATATTCCTGACCTGGAAGTTCCCTATATCAATTAAACCACAAGTCCAGTCCCTATTTCTAATCCTATCCATTTACATCAACATTATCAGGACCCCCACATATAGATGGAAAAAGAAATTAAAGTGATAAGAGAAGGAATAGAGATGCCAATGAGATCCTTTAAATGAAATGTGGTCTATTATGAACATCTGTATCCAATTTGAGAGAAACAGAATATAAAGTTAGAAGAAGGATGATGATTGGCTTTAGAAAAAGTGACATCTCACTGATAACAACAAAGGAAGGGCCATGAGTGTTTAAACCATATAAAAACATATCAAAAAAGCAAAGTAAAAAGTGAATAAAATTGTATAAAACACAAACAGGGGAGATGAAGGAAAATGTCAGAAATATGAAGGTGGCCAGTTAACCACTGGGAATTCTCCTTTATAGCATCCCTTGAAAATAGTCATCCAGTCTTTGCTTAAAGACCTCCAGTTAGGGAAAACCCATTACCTCTCAAGGCAGACAATTCCACTTTTGTGTGTGTGTGTGTGTGTGTGTGTGTGTGTGTGTGTGTGTGATAACTTAAACTCAACATGTCCCAAACTAAATTCATTATCTATCCCTTCCCCAAACTCTCTTTTTATGAACATCTCTATTTTTGTCAGAGATACTCCTATCCTTTCAGTCTCCTAGGTTTATAACCTTAGTATTGTCTTAGATTTTTCACTCTCCCTCACCCCACATACCCAAATCTTGCCATTGACAAATCTTGACATTTCTACTATCCAATATTAGATCTCTTTTCTCTACTCACAGGGGTACCACCTGAGTTCAGACCCTCATCACCTCTTGATCAGATTATTGTTAGAGTCTCATAATTGGTCTCTATCTCAAATTTCTTCCCATTCCAGACCATCCTATGCACTGCTGCTAAATTGATTTTATTTAAATGAAGATCTGGTCATTTCATTCCTTTTCTTTTAAAATCCAATGCTTGTAGGTATAGCCTCCTTTATTTGGCCTTTGAAACCTTTTCTTCCCATGCTCTATGATCCAGTCCAAGTGGCCAAACCCAGATTCCTAGAACAAGTATTTCATTGGAAACCTTCTTCCTGGTTGAGTCTGAACCATTAACAACTATTCTTTGAGTTCAGTCATTCAACCAGTCCCAAATCCAAATAATAGTACTACTGTTCTAGTCCAGGTGGATAACAAAAGTCAAGGATAAAGCTATGGCTAAAAACCTGAGACACCAAATAAATAGTCATGGCACAGACAGGAATGGTACAATCAGAAAGACTGCTGAGGGGGGATTCCTGGGGAAAAGAAAATGAGCCCAGTTTAGGATAGGTTGAGTTTGTGATACTAGAGGAGCATTTAGACTGTGATGTCTTGAAGGCAGTTAAAGACGCCAGATCTGAAGTACAGATTAGGATTCAGATTGGGAATGGAGATTTGGGAATCCTCTGCCTAGGAATGGTCATGAAAATCCTGAAAGTACCTGAGATTGCCAAAGGGAAAATATAAAGAAAGACAAGTGAGCTCTTTGTGGAATTCCCACCATATGAAATAGAGAAGAGAATGAGGAATCAGTGAAAAAAGGGACAGAAAGGAAGGGGAGAGAGAATAAAAATAAATATCAGTAAGGCTTCTGAGAAAGACATAGAAAAATCTGCACTTTTGCAATAGGCTCCATCTTTCCTGTTTCTCAGCTTTCTGGCTCATTCTCCACATAGCTATTAGAGTAATTATCTTAAGGCACAAATCTGACTAAGCACTCCTCTGCACAGAAAACTCCTAGTGGCTTCCTATTATTATCTCTAAGATAAAATATAAACTCCTCAGTATGGCATTTAAAGGTCTCCACAATTTGGCCCTAATCTACTTTTCTAACCTTATTCCTCTTTATGCTTTCTACATTCTAATGAAATTGGCTACTAGATGCTCCCTGAACTTGGTATTCCAACTCTCACCCCTTTGTATTTGTACAAATTTCTTTATTCCAAGAATGAACTCTCTCCTTACCTGTCACTCTCAGAAGCTTGTTTTCCCTTCAGATTTCAGGTACCGTCTCAATCGTAAAGCCTTCTTTTCTTTCTTCAAATTACCTTTTACCTGTGTAAGAGGTATATCTCCCTAATATAGATAAACCCATGAGGATTTATATATATATATATACATATATATATAAATTGATTCTCTTTCTTTTCTGTCTTTTATTTTTGCCTTCACCAGTAGTTACTTAATAAATGTTTATTGTATCACATTTCAGATGTGAAAAGCTCCCATGTCCTAGGAGAAGAAAAGTGGAGAATAAGTTAGAAATATTTGTTGTTGTGGACTTTAAAGGAATATATGAATAGGGATGTTTCTCTCCCCCATGAATTTCCAATGTCTAATACTGAAGACAGGTCTTCCAATGGGAATGAAAGAATAGAGCTTTCTGTAAAGCTCGGAGTATCTCCCCTCTAGCTAAGAACAATATTCAACCAATCAACCACTTAATAAACATGCATTAAATGCCTACTATGCTCCAGAATTTGTGCTAAACACTGTGAATCCAAAAAAGGGCAGCTCACAATTTAAGGGGGTAGACAACATGCAAACAAATATATTCAAAGCAAATTATCTACAGGATAAATAAGAAATAATTAAAAGAGGGAAAACATTGGAATTAAAAGGGGTTTCAAGAAGACTTCCTATAGAAGGTGGGATCTTAGCCTGGGACTTAAAGTAAATTGGGGAGCAGAGGAGGAAAGACCATTCTAGACAGGAAAGACAGACACAGAAAATTCCCAGAGCTAAGAGAGAGAGTATCTTGTTCATGGAACAAGCAGGAGACCAGTGTCATTGGATCAAAGAATACATGACAAAGAGTAAGAGGTAAGAAAACTGGAAAGGTAGGAAGGGGCTATGTTTTGAATGGCTTTGAATGCCAATTTGATCCCAGAAGCAATAGGAAGTCACTGGAATTTATTGAGTAGGGAGCAGGAGGGGGTTGACATGATTTGGACCTGTGCTTTAACATCGCCACATGGGTGATTTTTAAGACATAAACAAAGGATTAAGGGTTGGCAAGTTTCCTACATAATCTTTTTCCCCCTTTTTTTTAAAGTTATCTGTGAAATCTTTCAATTAATATTTCATTTTCTATGTTTAGAAATTCTGGGCCATTCTCTTCTGTTATTTCCTGCATTCTGATATTAAGGGTTTTTGTCTTGTCTCTGAGAGCCCTTCGGACCCTGAGATTATTTCTTTGTTACCCTCTCTTTGATATCCATCTTTTGCTTGTATGTTTTCTTTTATTATTTTTTGCTTCTCTTCTTCTAAATTATCCTTTACTTATACATATTTTGATTTCCAGTCTATTTTCTCTTTTCTTTTTTTTTTTGTGAAATTTGTCATCATTTTCCATTCTACTTCTTAGTTTTTCTGTGTAAGCCATAAAGTTTACCCTTACAATTATCTTTTCTCTTTTGAACATCTCGGGAATAGCAAGTTGTGGTTCTACGTTCCTACATTCTACAGGGTCCTCTGATTTGTCAAGTGTCGGATTATTTCCCTTTGTGTTACAGTATTTGTTCATAGATGGCTGAATCTGTTACTAGATCTGGAAGTCTTTTTGTTTTCAATATTTTCCCTTTTCATTGTTTTCTTCTTTCTGAGAATTTTGGTAATTTTTGTCCTTCCCTCCCATCCCCAGTTTCAATTATTAACCTTCTGACTCTGTCTCCTCTGATGGTGATTTTCCTGGAGTTTGGATCCCAAGGAGGAAATCTCAGGCTCCTCTCACACTGAGCAAGTCACAATTCACCAGCCTAGATCTCTGCCCATAAGTAATGTGTGGTTGATCAGGATGGATCCCAGCTAGATGTTGAGCTCTTTCCCTCAAGCTTAGTGAAGCATTGTAACTCTGTTCCTCCACATCCATCCATATATCCACATATGATGTTATGTCCTGATATCCTTTTCTGATCCTTCTCTTCTTTAGTCCCCTAACCAGAGCCTCCATGTTGGTGCTGTGGACCACAGTTCAGGGCTGTGCAGTTCTGGTAATATAGGGTTGTGACTTGGGCAAGTTTTTGCTCTTAAAGGGTTGCATCCATATTGGCTGTCTGTCCTGATCAGACAGACATCCTGCAAACTTCAGTATCCTAGATCTAGAGCATTGGCAAGAGGGAGGGGGTACCAAGGTGCAGGGTTGGGTTTTGTTGTAAGCTTGAATTGGGTTCTTGGATCTGCTTGTGCAGGCTTGCTGAAGGTGGGGAAGGTAAGAGAAGGGTGCTGAGTGAGCTCGGGTCAGAAAGCATCATTTTGTTTTTATTTTTACGTTCTTTCATATTCTCAATGTCCATGGAAACAGTTAAAGTTGTTTTGTTTTTGACATTTGATTTCTGTTTTGGAAAGATCTGAGAACTCATGGGGAATGAAAGAAAATTTCTAGTCCTTCATCTTATTGCTCAGGAGTTCTTTCCCTCACAATCTTACTTGGAGACTTCCAAAAAACTACTTTTGTATTTAAAAGTCAAGTCTTATAGGTGATGGGGGAAAGGGATGTAGACTGTGTGGCCATATTGCTCAATACTTTCATACTTAACTTCCAGGACCTAGAAGGAGCCTCAGTGAGACATATTAAATAATGAAGATTCTTTGGAATACTAAGGAATCTGGCAAAGAATTCCCAAGGGGGAATCACTGTAGGAGGGGAAAAGGTAGAATAGCTTTGGATGTCTACACAGAGATTGAAGCTATGGGGTGTTTCTCAGTCCTGGTGATTTAGGGATAAAGGTGGATTTTTTTTAATGAATTTTTTTTAGAGACTAAAACATTTTATTCAAATTGTCTTAAAGGACAATTTTTTCCACAAGCCTTCAATTATGTATAAGAAAGTAAAGCCCCACTTAGATAAGAAAAAGATTGATACATTAGTATGTGGGAAAAGTGAAGATAGGGAATGGGGAGTTTGTTGAATAAATACATTCAATATGTAGGACAAGGTCAGAAAAAGAGTGCCATGGAAAAGAATCAAAAATATTTAACTTCAGCATGGCTTTTTCTCAGTGAGGATGTTAAAACCATAATTGAGGCTCATCATCCAAGCCAACCACAAATGAGGATTTTATGAGAGAAATCAACCCACCCTTAACTCAGTTTCTTTATGACTTTCTAAACATGTGACTCACTCATACATGTGCCTGCATGGCCTGTTTGGAGGTTGCCATCAGCAACGGCACTGATCTATAACAAGGATTTTAAAATACTGTAGGGAAAGCAACGAGGCATTAATATGTCCATATATATACTTTATTATGGGTATATTTTATCCACAAATGATTATGAAGATATACACATCTATGAATAAGGAATTAGTATAGTGCCTGGCACATAGTAGGTCTTAATAAATGTTTATTGATTAATTGATTGACTTGTGATTTCATTGATACAGAGAATTACTTATACCAAGGAAGATTGTAACCTTTGGTGTACCTCATAGTCTTATAGAATTGCTTAGACTTTGTTGTCAAACTCAAAATCTATTCATGCTAGCTAACTATAGTCACAAAATATCACAAATTATCATTATTTATAATATAATATGGAGGCATCTAGGTGGTGCAATGAATAGCAAGCACTATGTCTGTAGTCAAGAAGATCTAAAATCAGACCCAACCTCAGACACTTACTAGTTCTGTGACTCTGGGAAAGTATTTTTGTTAAGAAAATCCCATAGACCTTGTCCACGAGGTCATGTAGAGTCAGAAACTACTGAACAACAACAATATCATTGTATTTTTATTTATCTTGTAAAACATTTCTCGATTATGTTTTAATCTAGTTCAGGCAGCTCTCCCAGCAGTTTTTCTGGTCATGAATTTTATACCTCTGATATAGAGGGATGAGATTTAACATTTAACAGCAGCTTGTCTGAGATCAAGGTCCCATACAGAAAAAAAAAAAATTTTTTTTTTTTAGAAACATAGTGAAGTTTGACCACACCCAGGAGGTGAAAATACAATCTCTTGAGTCATAGGCAGGCCTGACTAACTAGCTGGGTGACTGGGCCGAAATGTCATAGTTGTCTGTCTGCTTTCTATATGCCCCAGATATCTTGGGAAAACCCTGGGAACCCTTGTGGGCAGGCATTGTACTCAAAACCACATTAATGCACAACAAAATCTTTTTAAAAAAAAATCTGAAGATAGTTTTTTTTAATTCTTTTTCCTCAATTCAATGTAAATTTAAAATTTAAATATTTTTGAGTTCCAAATTCTCTTCCTCTCTCCCCAATTTGAGAAGTCAAGTAATTATGCATAACAAAAATTTCATAGCACCTGCTCCCCTGGAAAATTATATTCCCATTACTAAATCTTTCCCACAGAGCACCAACTTCCTAGTTCAACAAAGACACATTGGTTTTCATGTCCCTCCTCCCAATTTCTGTCAAAGCATCACAGCTGTTTGTCCTAACCTAGAATTAGGGGAGAGCTCCAAAGGTGAGGGATGAGGCTGAGGTTCAGATGGCACAGGATTATGATTTCCTCCTTCCTATATTCACATCTACATAGGCACATATATTTCTTTTTATTGTCTATCCTACATGTCACATCCTGCTGGGAAGGGTAAATGGCCATTGATGTTGGGAAATACTTGACCATCGGACCACTACTTTTTCCTCATTTCACTTTTCCTGGCACTGGTTATTATCTTGAACAAACTCATTTAACTTTAACCTGTTTCAGTTTCTTCATGCATAAAATAAGTATTTGGGACTCAATTCTAATATTCTATTCTATCCTTCAGCCTATTTTTACTGGTTGCCTATAATCTCTAGACTGAATCAGTTTAGAATCACATAATTTTATATCACTCCCAGTGGATCAATAGCATATATTTAGATATTACCCACTCAGTAAATTCTCCAAGGTAAAAGCCTTGACAAAACTCTTGACAATAATAATAATAATAATAATAATAATAATAATAATAATAATAAAACCTCTTGACAGTTTGTATCTGACAATAGCTGGAATTTCATTTGGTTGTTACTGGCCCACCCAACTGGATTCGAACAAGACCTGAACTGGGGGCAGCCATAGCTTTGTTCTTCAACACTGAACTGATTTAACCCAACAGATCCAAGTCATATGAATGCTTTGGGGAATTTGTGAATAATACCTTTTCTCCAAGTCTTGCTGGAAGGAAATAGTTAAGAAGTACACCCTTAAACCTGTATATCAGGTTCCTCCTCAGGACACTTTCACAAAAAGTTATGTTGGTATAGCAACAGCCTGATTGCTCAATCTCCAGATTTCATCAGCTTAGAAGAACCATGGAGATAGATGTATTGCTTCTCGGGTCCTATTCAGAGATGACACCATTATGACTGTGTATGCTCTTCTGGGTCACACATTTGAGAAACGGATGAAAAGTCACTTGTGGGCTGAGTTGACCTTTTCATAAATAGTTTGAAATTCATATGGTAATTTTCCTATTGTAGGACCACAACTGGCTTATGTTTGAGAAAAAGGTCATCCATTCAGAGCATTTTAGTGGTCATAGCTTGAAACAGAATCAATAGATTTGACTCCACTATTGACTAATCAAGGATGTTCCTTGAGAAAGTTTACATCAAATACTAGCATCTATGATCTCCCACAGCATCTAGCACAGTGCCTTTTACATAATAAGTATTGA
This sequence comes from Myrmecobius fasciatus, assembly GCA_023553655.1. Classification (NCBI taxonomy): domain Eukaryota; kingdom Metazoa; phylum Chordata; class Mammalia; order Dasyuromorphia; family Myrmecobiidae; genus Myrmecobius; species Myrmecobius fasciatus. The sequence continues at coordinate 91,261 of JAJPUD010002110.1, read as the reverse complement.
AAGATATTTGTTGGTCGGCTGACCTTTTGAGAGTAATGCTTCCCTGTGCCCCTATTTTCCACTATAAACTGGCAAAATTTAATATGTGCCCTCAACTTATAGGAGTGTTGTGGAGATTGATGACATCATGGAAATTTCTAGTTACATAAATGTGAAAGATAAGATGAGCTGATCTGTGGGATTTTATATAGCGATAACAAAGATAATAATGATGGCTAACATTCAAACTGACACTCTTTAAGGTTCATGAAGTATTTGACATACACTATCTCATTTGATACTTACAAGTCTTATGAGGTAGGTGCTATTAATACCTCTATTTACAAATGAAGAGATTAAGAATGAAAAAGTTTTATGGTCACACAGCTAGAATCAAAGCAGGGTTCAACTCTATGTGTTCCTGAATCCCTGGCTACCACTCTATCCACTATGAAAAAACCAGTCAATCAAATGAAATGCTGTAAATGCTACTTATTTAATCTTGCCATTTCTATATTTTATTAAATATTGTCTGGATCAAAGTTCAAATGGGATTGATAAAACACAATTCCTATTTCAGGGTAATAATCTATAGGTGTCTCAATCTTTCTGAAGAATCAAGAAGATGAAATTGTGCAGGTATGTGTGTGTGTGTGTGTGTGTGTGTGTGTAAGATAGACAAAAAGATTAAGAGAGAAAGGGACAGAGACAAAGACAATGTCAGAAAGACAGGAAGAAACAGGCACAGAAAAAGACAGACAGAGACAGAGAGAAACAGAGACAGAGACAGATAGACAAACAGAGATTTAAGGGGGGGAGGAGAAAAAAGAAACTGTGGTCCAGAGGACAATTTATCTTACTAAGCTTTTATTTATTTATTTTTTAATTTATACAATTATCTTGTGGCACAAGAAAAATCAAATCAAAAAGGAAAAAAAGAGAAAGAAAATAGCAACAAAAAGTGAAAATGCTATGTTGTGATTCATCACTTACTGAGCTTTTATTTCCTCAACTAAAAAACAGATTATTGCAGTAAGATTCTTTCTAGCTCTAAATGGCATGATTCAATGCAATTAGCAGCCTTTTCCCCCTAATCATCCTATGTGAATTAGTATAGGCTGACAAAATATTAAAATAAAAAATAGCTCCTGTTACAGATAATGTTCAGGAGTGCTAGGCTACCTATTGTCATGCTTAGGGAAATGAATTTTATTCCTTGGTAGTCAGCTGGCTGAGCTGCTTACAATTTTCTTATCTTTGCTATAAATATTTAGAGCAGAGTATACAAGGTTCCCAAGTTTGTTGTTTGATAATTACAAAAAAGACATTTAATTTTGCCAATTATTACTTATACAAGAAGTTGCAAAAAAATATCATTTAGGAAATAGATGATTGGCTATGGAGATAAGTGGGTTACATAGTGAGACTAAGAGGACACCTCAGGGGCAGCTAGAAGGGGATAGAGTATTGATCGTGGCTTCAGGAGGGCCTGAATTCAAAATATTTTCTAGCTGTGTGACCCTGGGCAAATAATAAATAAAACAGTATATCTCCCTTTTCCTCTGTTCACTTAGGGTTTCACCCTCCCACCCCAACTGTGGTTGCTCTGCCCAAAGGAATGCAGATTTTGATTGCTGAACTTGCATGATATTGTATTGTTATTGGCTGCCAGAGATTGGAAATTAGTCTCTATGGATAATCTGACTACCATGTATTATTGCAAATGGGATGTCCCTAATGTTTATTTTTGCTGTGCTTCTCTCTGGCTGTGTACTCCTCTTTTCCTCACTCAATTTCTGGTGATTTCCTGTCTCCTCACATCATTCTCTTTGCTGGGAATGCCCTCTCCATATTTTAGCTTTTTGAAATCCATCTTTAACTTATGACCCTGTTTAAATGAAAATTCAAGTGATTTTGTGCTCCCCCCCACCTCTCCACCCCCAAACACACATATATAGGCCCTAGTTGAAATGTTGTGTTTCATCATCGAATGATGAGGTTTGGCACTAAATGATGGGGTTCAGACAGCAATCCTTAGCTTGCTAATGATCTAAGGGTTTATAGCATTTAGATCTAGGGGAGACCTTAGACATCATTTAGTACAACTCTTTCCTTATACTGATGAGGAACCTGAGTCCCAGACAGGTGAAGAACTTGCTCAGAGTAATGCAGCTCCTTAGTTGCAGATCACAGACTTGCACCCTGGTTTCCTTCCTGCCAGTTTCATCCATCACAGCTCCTATGGCTTCTTCTCAGGGATTGAGTTACTTATCTTTATAACCCCCAGAGCACCCAGCCCGGTGTTCTGCTCACTTTACCAGCGGCCTATAGGGATGGTTCTGCATCAGCAAGGAACGCTTATTTATAAGCAACTCCTCTGTGTCAGGCACTGTGCTAAGTGCTACTGCCTCCACTAGGGGCATCTGAGAGATTAACAGACTTCTCCAGGAGCCCAAACAAGGATAGAAGGACCCCAGGCTCGAGGGAATGAATGGAATTGAAGTCTTCCTGGCTCTCTATCCACCTCACCAAGTTGCTTCTGCCTTGCAGCAAGATCTTCTATTTCCTTGTCTGTACAGTGAGTTTAACAATAGCTGGACTATCTTACCTTTTAAGAGGACTGCAGTCTCTAAAGAGATGATGAGTTCTGTAATACTTCCTAACTGCTATAGTGACATAAATGTCTACACATACACACAAATGTGGATATATGCAATGTATACATGAGCACACAAAAGTATGATGTGTACATGCACATAAAGTGATGTGTACACTATACATGTACATGAGTGTACACACATGTCTGTATATGCATAAACTTACATGAACAATTAAACATATGTAAATAGAAATATGTGCATGTGTATATACAATTTGTGTATTACACAAAGTAATGTGTTATATTTATATATGCATGTGTATTCACAACACATGTATTATATAAAATAATGTGTGCATAGTGATATATGTATATGTGTGCATGTGTATATATAATGCATGCTTTATATTAATGTATGCACACAGTGATATATGCATATATATGCATGTGTACATATAATGTGTGTATTACATAAAGTAATGTGTGCACACAGTAATATATACATGCAACAGATATACAAGCATGTGTACATAAAGGTACAAAACAAAGAACCACATGGCTTGATACATATGCATATGCACATGCATGAAGTTATATCTGTGCAGTACACACATGTATATTCAAACAGTGGTGTATATACAAATGAACACACAAAGCACTATACCCACAATACACAATGCATGCATACACATAGCCATTGCATATATACATCATGCATATACACATATGTATACAGGAAGTGATGTGTGCATATGATTTATAAAGTATATACTTTTATATGTGTGTATAGATGTCATGCATGTGCATGCATGAAGTGATACATGTACATATTCTTATTTATATACTTTGTATATATCCACACATGTGTATGTACACCCCAAATTATATAATGCACACACATAGATGTGTCTATATACATGCATGTAGATAGCATAGGAGGTGTACATGCATACATACACATACCTGTAAGGTGATATATGTGTACTCCCAGACAATACATAAATGTCTTGTGTAATATTTGTTTATAGGTAGCCAGGAGACACAGTGGTTAGAGCACCGGGCCTGGCGTCAGGGACTCATCTTCCTGAGTTCAAATCTTGCCTCAGACACTTCCTAGCTGTGTGACCCCGCACAAGTCTCTTAACCCTGTTTACCTCAGTTTCTTCATCGGTCAAATGAGCTGGAGAAGGAAATGACAAAGAGTTCTAGTATTTCTGCCGGGAAAACCCCGAATGGGGTCATGAAGAGCTGCACATGACTGAAGGACTGAACAACAAAAATGTGCTTTTATATCCGTATACACATATTTCTGCTTTACGTAGCACGTGATTGCACACATTAAGAGATACCTGCGTGCCCACATACATGGATATACTCATATACACACTTGCAATACACATCTGTATGAGCACAACTTATGTCATCTAGGTATGAATGTATCTCTTAGCTATTAAGCAGCAAAGCTACCCAGGGAGTTCCCTCCCAGCCCGGGGCAGCCCGGAACGCTGAGCCCTCAGGCACTGGGCTGGGCTGGGTGGGGGAGGGCGAAGAAGCCCAGCTTCCCCCTTCCTTCCCCATCGCCCGGCCCCAGCAGACAGAGTTGCAATAGATTTTCACTCCGGAGGGCAGACGTTATCCAACGGCGCGGCATTCTCCAGCCTCTGATTTGCTACTTGAAAAGTGGGAGTGTAGCCAAAGACCAATAGGATGATGAGTAGGAAGCCTTCGCCCGCTTGTGATTGGCTGCGAGGCAATGGCGGTGCCTGTGACACGTGGTTGCCGCGGCAGAGTGAGCCGAACTGAGCCGAGCTGCCCTCGCTTGTGGGCTGTGGACAGAGCTGTGGCTGACCCCCGGAGCGGCGTGGCCCGGGAAGCGGTGTGACCTTGGATCCATGAGCCGCGGCTGAGGCTTGTGGAGTGGGAGGAGAAGGAGGAGGAGCGGGAGCAGAAGAGGGAGGAGCAGGAAGGGGTCGGACCCGAGTCCCCGCCCCGCGGCTCTGCGGATGGATGTGCCGGGGCCGGGGTCCCGCAGAACAGCGGCGGCCACGGCCACGGCGGCCACTATGCTGCTGCGCACGGCCCGCGTCCCGCGTGAGTGCTGGTTCGTGCCCACTGCCCTGCTCTGCGCCTACGGCTTCTTCGCCAGCCTGCGGCCGTCGGAGCCCTTCCTGACCCCTTACCTGCTGGGCAGCGACAAGAACCTCACCAAGAGAGAGGTAGCGGCACCACGCGGGGCGGGCCTGGGGCAGCGGGGACCGTGCGGAGGGGCTCTGTGTGGCCAGCTCCCGTGGGGATGGAGGAGCTTGAGCCGCTGGGGGCTTTCTCTAAAGGGGTTGGTCTGGGGCCAGGGGTCAGTGGGACACACTGACCCCCACGAGCGCTACTGGGGCGCCTTTCGGGACACCAAGGCAGAAACGGGATCTCTCCCCCCGGGGGGGAGCTCACAGTCTAAGGGAGGGGAGGGGGCAGGGGAATTGCGGACTGGATGGATGCGGCCGTGATCCAGGTATCGCAAGAGCCTGCGGCTGGAGTTTATTTTGATTAAAAAAGCTAAGAACAGCAAAACTTGGAGGCGTACCTCAGTACTTCTGAAAGCAGTTTCCTATGGCCCCTGCCCTCTCCCTCCTTCCCAAGGGGAAAAAACATCCAGACACCCACTTTAGACTTGTCCTTGCCAGTGATGGAGAAAGCCTGGAGGTGCCCAGTGCAGTGAGGGCGAGCCTGAACTTGGTTGAACTGCCTGAGTGAGTGAGTTCCTAAGGACACCCTGATTTTTCCCTTTGAGGCCCAACCTCAAACCAACCATTTTCAGCTTTACGATTAATTGATTTACTTAATTATACCTAATCTTTGTGTCCTGTAAATTGTTTCAGATGAATTCGTTTGGTCCTCCTAATTAATTAATAAATCCCACGTGAAGAAGGCTATTTTCTACTCATGTTCCCAAGCCCAGCCCTGTTCCAAACCTTACGATGAGACCTTGAAATAAGAACTTTTCCATTAAGTTCTTAGATAGGTATGCTTTGGAAAAAGATGACTGGGAAAATGTTTTATCCTTCTCTGAGCTTGATGGAGGAAAGATACTCTAAGTTAACCCAATAATTAAATCCAAAGTGTTATAGAAAGTTTAGATGGGTAGGAGCAATGTAGTACAGTGGAAAGAACACAAAACTTGGGAGTCAAAGGGTGGGGATCCAAATTTTACTTATTTGACCTTGGATAAGGCAACTACTCTGTCTTAGTTTCTTGATCTGTAAAATAAGGGAATTGGACTAGAATAGAGTACCTCCAAAATCCCTCTAGCTCTAAATCTATATTAATTAACAAACATTTATTATAGTACTGTTTTACTGGGGCACAGTAAAAGCTCCCCTCTCCCCATCAGCACTGGGTGGGTGAATAGCAGGCCCTTAAAATCCCCTTGCTCCTTTCCCTCATTCCCTTTCCCCTTAGGATGCTATGATGCAATCATCCTATTTAAGCCCATCTCTTCCCCTTTGGCTGGTCACCTTTTATCTAAATATTCAGCCAACCAGCACAACTTAGGTCAGGAGAGGCACAAGCAGGATAATTTAGAAAAGAAGAGGGTATATAATTACTCCCATTTGTCAATGGCTGTCATTTTTTTATCCATGTTCAGAGTCACCAGAGTGGGTGTTTTGCTGTTTATTTTTGGCTTTTTTCTTTTAGGTGAGTGTGAGGAGAGGAACTTGAGAAGTTATGAGTTTCTAGTAATCGAAGCAGAAAAGGGAAATACAAAATTTTAGATAAGACTGCCTCTGTCTCCATGGAGCATACATCTTATAGTCTACTACTCCCCTGAAAAGAAGCTGTGAAAATCATTGCTTGTCTTACATGTGTAGAAAAAAAATTACTGAGATGAAAGGTGCCGTTCATAAGATTGATAATGTTTGGAAAACATTTGCAAACTATATTATTGTTGTTGAGATAGTGTGATTAAGTATGTAAAGTTGTGAACTTTAAGGGACTATGTAAATTATCATATTGCCGATTCAGAATTTTCTGTCCAGTATACTCATAGCAGCAGGAAACTCCAGGTAGAAGAAGCCTCATTTGAATCTCCTGCCCCAGTTGGAGATAGAGGGGAGGAATAGGATCTGGGACTCACTTCCTAGAGCTATCTAAAATTTGAGAGTAGGACAACCTTGGAGATCATTTAGCCCAGTCTTCTAATTTTACAGGTAAGGAAACTGAGACCTTTGGAGGCAAAGTGAGCCTCAGAGGGAGGTTCCCTTACTCCTTTACAGGTATTTTTTTTTTTCCATTTTCCCCTATATTGTTAGTCATATCCTCGGGTGGGAGGGGCGGTGAGAATCACCGCCCCCCCATGTTTCTTGCAGGTGAGATGACAAAAGCTTACTGGAGAGCACTGAGGGATCACACCTTCCATGTCAGAGAGATGCAGTGGGGGTGGGGAGTGTTGATATTTGACAACTGATCCTTTGGATCACATGTCCTGATCACGGGCTGTTCTGTGGTATGCTACCATGTTGTCTCAGTGCTTCCTGGGGTGAGCAAGGCCTGTTTGGAGTTGAGACTTCAAAACCGACCTGGAGTGCTGGGCACAGGCAGTGTTTGCTTATTGTGTAATGAGAGCACTCCCCTCCTCTGGCCGAATGGATAAGGAAAGGAGGTTCTGGGTTTTAGGGCCAGCTGGGGCTGGGGGAGGGGCCCGGTGTCTGCTGGAGGAGGAGGAGAGGTTCCTGGATCATTGAGTCATTTCTGGGATTCACTATCCTACTCCTGGAGACTTTTCCCACCTTGGATTTTTGAATAGCTGATAACTGAAATGAAAACAAAGCAGAACTTCCTTCTTCTTTCTTTTCCCTCCCTCCCTCTTAATTTGTTGTAATCACTAGATAGGGGCAACTAAACAAAACAATCAAAAAAACACCTTACAGAATTCCTAAGTTAAAGGCATTTGTCATCATTGGGCAAAATCTTAGCAATATCTCCCTCAAAATTAAGGTTTTGTTTCTCCCAGTTGACTACTGGAATGCTAAGGTGGATATTTAAAAATGGAACTATCATTAATTTTTGTCCAAAGGGGATAAAAATAATTTCCCTGTCACTTCATTAACCTCCAAAAAGTGACCTGTTGGGCTAAATGGCCTCTGGTCTCTTCCATTTCTAAATCTGTGAACCTATAGAGAATTAAGCAACTTTTAGAAAATGTGTAAGAGAGTAATTTTTTAAAAAATGTCATTGGTGTAGGTGAGGAACTTTACCAAGGCACATCCACATAGCCAGCTGCCACTAGCCTGGAGTGTAAAGTCTTTTGCTCAGGATTCCACAGCTAGAACATGTCAGGGGTCTTTGCAAACCCTCTGTTTTGTAGGCCCGAATAACCTTCATTGTCACACTTTGTTCTTTGGGGCATTGATTTCTAGTTTTGTGAGTCGGTTTTATTTCTTCTTCCAAGAAAGACAGAATACTACCCCCAAGTGAGCCCTAAAACTGAAGATGCTCATAAAAGCAGTCATCTAGCTTGCCTTGCTGTGTCTGGCCCAGATAAATAAGACCAGCTTGGATCCACAGCATAGGTGGAGACACTCTGATGGGGGGGAGGGAAGAGCCTGGAAAGAAGGAGCTAGTGGATGTGTGCATTTTGCCTAGGGGGAAGTTTCCCTCCCACATTTAGATTCTGGCTCACCTTCTAAAAGCAGTCCCTGGTCTGAAGTCATTTCTTCTAGGACTCAAGGGGAGGAACTTTCTTGACCCAGCAGCTGTAGCAAAGCAATAATGTCCCTGGAGAAGAAGCCTTTTCTCCATCATTCTATGGCTACCCCCAGAATATTGGCTTGCTTGTGAAATGCAGAAAGAACCAAATCAGGGAAATCTGTCTTGCCCTGAAAACCCTGGTAATTAATTAGTTTACTCCTGATCAGGGTAAATTAAGAGATGCCAATCTGATCATCATTTAATTGAATTTTTTGAGGCTTAGTGGTTGATGACACAGGCAATCTATTGCTTTTAATCAGGCTTTGCTTTATCTGCCATCCAATGGTGTGTTTTTATATATATATATATATATATATATGAGAATGAGTATAAGAAGCTGATAAGTACAAGATTTTGAAATGATGATCAGAAGGACTTGTTTTATTTTGTCCAAAACTTGACCAATTAAATCTTCTGGGACACCTATTCTCATGTACAATATCTAGGTTCTGAAGAGACAGTGTTTGTAGTGGAGGACATGTGGGACTTGAGGTAAAAGGGAACAAATATTAAAGGATATTTTTAAAGGAACCTGATAGTTGTCTGTAGTAGAAAGTTGAGGGAGATATTTTGAAGGTCAAGAAACAGTCACATGAGGGGGGTTATAAACATGATACAGTGTGAATTAAGTTCTAAGTCCAAAAGGCTTCTTCTTAAGAAAAAACTGAAGCCCCACAAAATCTTGAGGAGCACCTATCATCTTCAGGGCTTTTATCTTCTTGGAGTGTTCTTGAGGTTACCCTTCCCTTTCTGATTTGATTTTCTGATTTTGTTCCTTATCTGCTAAAATTTTCCTGCTTTGTTCTGAAAATTGCAAAGTGCTTGATAAATTTCTCATTTATTCTTTGCAAGTTGTAAATCTGTGCTTGACAAAACAGAGACAGGTCCCGTAAACTAAGGGTGGTTAACCTGCCCCAGCATTTGCTGTTAAGTCCATTTTACAGATGAAATCTGGAATATAATGATTTTTTATAACTATATAGGATTAATTATACTTTTGTTTTTATACAAATCATTTTTGCAGTTATTAGTTTTATTATGCACTGATTGGAGATATGGTTTAATTCTGTTTTGCAGTTGAAGAAACTGAGGGCCATAAAGGTTTAAATAAAAGATGGGACTGTTCAAAATTTCCAGGCTGTTAAGCCACCTCTCCCAAAGAGCAGAGACTCATGCCACTGTCAGCACTATACAGTGAAGGGTTGCTGGATTTGGCCAGAGAACCTGGCTCTCATCTTGGTTTTGCTACCTACTACTATCACCTGTGTAATCTGGGTTGAGGTGCTACTTCCTCCTCTATAAAATGAGAAGGTTGACTGTGAGGTCTCTAGGGATCTTTTCATGTTTTGCAATTTGGCTAGCAGATGACTTCTTAACCAAGAGAGAAAGAAGTGATTACAAAGGATAAAATAAATAAATATAATTATGTTAGATAGAAAACTGGAAATCTTGCCATGAACAAAATCAGTCAACTAGTTGAAAAGGGAAGTGATTGACTGGGAAAAATCTCATGATATCATTGGATACCATTGATAAGGGTCTGATGTCTAAGTTACATATAGATAAATAACATATAAAATCAAAAGTCATTCCCCTTTGATAACTGGTAAAAGAATATGAACAAGAAAATGCTCAAGGAGAGTATAAAATATTAACAGTCATATAATAGCCCCAAATCACTCATTATAGGAAAATTTTAAATTAAAACAGCTCTGAGGTTTACCTCTTAACCAGCAAACTGGCCAAGTGACAAAAGAGGAAAGTAGTGTTGGAAGAGTTAGGAAAAGATGGGGGTACACTAATATACTGTTAGAACTATGAATCAGTCCATGGGTCAATCTACCCATTCTGAAAAGCAATTTATTTTTTAAGAGAATCACTAAAATCTCCATATTCTTTGACCCAGAGACCCCACTGTTGGGTAAAAGCCTGGGGGGGGGGGAAGCAGTGATTAAAAAAAAAAGAAATTGCCCATGTACATGAAAATCTTTAGGGGAGCACTTTTTTGGTAGCAAAAAAAAACCAAACAAACTAGAGACCCATCAATTGGGAACTTTTTAAACTGTGATACATGAATGTAATAAACTATTACTGTGTTGTTATAAACAAATGAACATGATGAACACAGAAAAGTATGGGAAGAATTGTGAACTTATGAAAAAAGAATATGCAAAACCAGGAAAAGATTATGCATAATGAGTGTAACAATGAGAATAGAAAAAAGTCTGGAAAGCCAAACTGAATGGAGTGAAATGATGATAACCAAGGTTGGCCCCAGAGAAGAGGTGAAAAATCACATCATGGGCTTCTTTGCAAAGGAGGTCTGGAGAGCTTGGAACATTACTGATAATAGTTGTTTTCTTAAGTCTCTGTTGGTTAATTTTGATGGAGGAGAGGTTCTTTTATAGTCCATGTTTTAATGAATATCTTTAAAAGTATCCGCCTAATTTTGTTCTAAAATGAACAAGTAACTTACCTACTTATCCTGTTGGCCCCTGTGTGGCCTAGACCCCTGCCAGAAGTTGGTCTAGGTATGAAGAAGCAGAAATACACAGTGAAAACATAATTGTCATCTTGCATGTTGGGAGATTGGAGTCTGTCAATTTATGTATTTAATTGAGAGTTAATTCATTTGTCACCAGTGGTCTATCTTTTAGATTCTTTTCCTCTCCCATTTTTAATTGTCTGCCACTTAGGCCTGTCCCTTAACTCCTTTTTCCTTCTAACTCTTCCAGGTGCTATAATTATCCCCCACTGTTAATGTGAAAGAAGCTGAGGCAGAGAGAGGTTATGACTCACTCTCAGGGTTGAGCAGCTAGATAGAATCTGAGGCATATTTGAACTTGCTTTTACCTGACTTTGGGCCCAGCACTCTCTCACTGCCCCATCCATCTGCCTCTGGATTCTTTGGTTACCATATTGTGAGGCTTCAGAATGTGATGGGGAGGAAAGAGTACCCACCCCACAAATCAAGGATCAGTCTTAACCCCAAACAAGAGAGTTCTCCAAAACAATGAATGCCCTTTCCTTCCTTGTTTGCAGAGGTGAGGGCCTGTGGTTACGGAATATCACATATACTAGTAGACTCAGTTAATATGTTGGTGAGTTTTATAAGCTGCCTTTTTGGGGTCTTTTTCTCATTTTTGTTGCAGGGAATGGCTCCAAATAGAGGATGGATAGAAAGATATGTTTGGAAATTAAGGTGCTGTAGAAGCATAAGGTATTCATAAAAATCAAAAAATAAGAGAAAATCACAGATCCCTAAGAATATTGCAGAAATGTTGAATAACCAAGTCTTAGGATGATAATTATGATTTTTTTATTTTCTTCTACCAGGTCTTCAATGAAATTTACCCAGTCTGGACCTATTCCTATTTGGTGCTGCTATTTCCTGTATTCCTTGCCACTGACTACCTCCGCTACAAGCCTGTTATTCTGCTGCAGGGATTCAGCCTTATTGTCACATGGTTCATGCTCCTTTATGCCCAGGGACTGCTGGCCATTCAGTTTCTAGAATTCTTCTATGGCATCGCCACAGCCACAGAAATCGCCTACTACTCATACATCTACAGTGTGGTGGAACTGGACATGTACCAGAAGGTCACCAGCTACTGTAGAAGTGCCACCCTGGTGGGCTTCACTGTGGGCTCTGTCTTGGGTCAGATCCTCTTCTCCGTGGCAGGCTGGTCCCTATTCAGCTTAAATGTCATCTCCTTGACCTGCGTGTCGGTGGCTTTTGCACTGGCCTGGTTTCTGCCCATGCCACAGAAAAGCCTCTTCTTCCACCATGTCGATTCAACTCGCCGAGTAGTGAATGGTAGAATCCAGAATGGTAGCGTCAGGAACACTCCAAACTCCAGTCATCTTCCTGGATGGGAGGACATGGAATCAAAAATCCCTTTAAATATGGAAGAGCCTTCTTCGGAAGAACCAGTAGGTGGAACATATATTTTCATGGTGAATATGTAGGAGACTCATGTCTTTTGAGTCTTTTTTTTTTTTTTTTTTTTTTTTTGAGAAAAACAAAGCTGAAAATACTATTTTGAGCATTTTCTTCTAATTTTGTAAATAATCATACACATTTGCCCACTTCACTTTCTTACTTAAAAAACTTTAAATAAGGTTGATGTTGCTGTTTTATTCCTAGGACAGAAGGTTGGGAGGAAAGTTTATCAGGTCTAATTAATTTCTTTTTTGTTTAACCCATTATCCCTTTAAGTATGCTAAATCATTCCTCTCCTTTACAGCTAAACCTTTAGAAAAGAAGCTGGTGCTTCCTGCTGCCATTTGCTCATTACCCAGTCTCCTTTATATCTTGCCACTTGGATCCCACCAGTCTGCCAATAACTGCCTTTTCCAGGGTCACCAGTGACCTCTTCAGGGCTAAATCCCAATTTCTACTGACATTACTATAATTTCCCCAGGCTTGAAAGTTTAGAGTTAGCTTTAATATTTCTCATGAGACAGTACTTGTCAAGTGTTTAGCACACTGCTTGGCACATAGTAAGTGTGTAATAAATGCTTGCCCTGCTACCCCCTTTTCCATCTTTTTTACTTTCTTCTTCCCTTTCCCTCTCTGTCACCCTACATGTTCATCTATTTACCATATGCTTCAAGTTGGATTCCATAATCTCCATTTTATTCTTCCCTTCTTCTTCCCTTATAGCTGCCAAAAGAATCATCCTGTCACAAAAGTCTCCTCCCCTGAAAAAGGAAAAGTACATGTCGTATAGCACCACTGGCCATCAGTGTCAGAATCGACATACATAGTATAATTACAAATGGCAGCTTGAGTGAACAAAGAAAAAAGCTTGGACTTATTAACTGCATGCACCTTTTCTGCATAAATCCTGAGGGAAAGGGAAAGGGAAATGGTTTTCCCTTCTCTGACCGCACTCCACATTGGTCTTTGCAGATGTGGAGTATCTAATGATGGAGCTGCAAAGCAGAAGCCCCTCATGTTAGCATCTTCGCTCTGGGCCTGACTGAACCCGTCCTGGCTTTTTGTGCCGAGCTGGGAAGTGAGCCCATTTATACTGTCCCTGTTTTGTTGGACTGTGTTTACCTGCCTCTGGTCTGGGCTCCTTCTCTGGCCCGGGGCTGTGACTCTTCCCTAGTCTAGAACTCCCCCGTTTCCCTGATGCAGATTCTAGCTGCAGCTTTCTGGTGGCTGCCCAACAACCTGGGCCACATGAGATGGACTCACACTGTGTAAGAATGTCAGTACCAGGGGAATGCTTAGAGCCAGGCCAACCCCTTTAATTCGAAGATAAGGAAATGGAGGGCAGGCCGGAAATGGAGGGCAGGCCAGGTGGCTGGCCCAGTCCTGAAGACTGGGCTGGGAATGGCAGGGGGTCACATTGACAGGGATTTGAGAGACCCATGAAGTTGAGATCTCCTTACTCTTTGGTGATGTAAAATTAAAGGTGGGAGACAGATCTCAGACTTGTACTGAGAACAAAGGCTTCTGGTTCCAGTTGCATTTGAAAGGAGATGATAAGAACTTGAGCAAAATGTGAGTCTCAGTTGGGAAGAGAATCCCGGTCTAAGTGTGAGTTGTGCCCATCACCTGAGGCCCCCTCCAACATCCTGACATTCTGTGATTTGAAATGTTGAGGGGAGCTAATAAGTATTAGTATAAGATGATTATAATAAGCATTCTTGCTTATTAGGTATACAGATGAATAAATACTGGGAAACTGGGCTCCATCATGGGAGTTTGGAATATGTGATTATAAAGGCATAGAATTGCAATAAGATACTTGATTAAGAATCATAGACTTAAGAGTAGGAAAGACTTTAAAGGACAAAGAAAAGGAAAAAATACTTAGGCCAAAGGCCAGAAACTAGTGTCTCATTTGGCTCTGCCATTAAGTAGCTGATGATCTTGGGAAGGACACCTCATCACCAGACTTGACTTCCCTCGTCTGTAAAATATCAGGGGGAAAGGAAAGCATTGTATTGAATAAAAATCTTAGAAAGGAAATTGACCAGCGGGATGATTTCAGAGAGGCCTGGAGAGACTTGTATGAACTGATGCTGAGTGAAATGAGCAGAACCAGGAGATCATTATACACGGCAACAAGAAGACTATATGATGATCAATTCTGATGGACATGGCTCTCTGCAACAATGAGATGTTTCAAACTAGTTTTAGTTGTTTGATTCACCCAGGGAGAGGCCTGTGGGATCTGAGTGTGAACCACAACATAGCATTTTCATGCTTTCTGTTGATGTTTGCTTGCATTTTGTTTTCCTTTTCAGGTTTTGTCTTGTTTTTTTCGTAGTAGATCTGATTTTTTTTTGTGCAGCAAGATAACTGTATAAATTTGTGTGTGTGTGTGTGTGTATGATTTATCAATTATTTTAACATATTTAACATGTGGGCTACCTGCTATTTAGGGGAGGTTGGGTGGGGGAAGGAGGGAAAAAATTGGAGCAAAAAATTTTGCTAGGGTCAATGTTGAAAAATTACTCATGCATATGTGTTATAAATAAAAAGCTTTAATAAAAAGAAAGAAAGAAAGAAAGAAAGAAAGTTGACCTTAGAGGATGAATGAATAGAGTTTTTCTTAAACTCTTGCTCTGTGCTAAGTACAGAGTTATAGACAACTCCTGCTCTTGAGGAACTCTCATTCTAATGGGGACCACACCTGTGCAGTGCTGGAGCATCAGAGAATCCCTAAGTGACTTGCCCCGTGTCTCATGTCTCAGACTGGGAATTGGAAGGGACTTTGGAGTTCCACTCGCCTTGCCTTCAACTTAGAGAAATTAGGCCAGTGTCACATAGGTAATGAGGGGCAGAGCTGGGATTTGAGCCCCAAACTGAGCTTCATTTCTACTTTGAGACAGGAATCTTCCTCCTACTGGAGTGGGTTGGCTCCCTGTGAGTGCATGTGCAGCTGTGTGTCCTGTGCACACACACATAGAGCATCGGTGCATATGTGTGTCTGTATGCCCCCAGAGTTGACTAGCTTAGAACTGTACTGAGACTTTTGGCATGTGCCTTCTGTATTTTCCCTTAGCTGTTAGTCGTGGGGAGAGATGCTCAGGCTTCCCCGCCTGGCTCCATTCTTTGGGCACCAGGACTACTGAACATGAGTGATCTGCCCTTCAGCTCTGCTCTTGGGCCCAAGGGCTCAGGAAGATGGCCTCAGTGTGGGAGATAATGTGATCCAGATGTGACTGGTGCTCTTGGGGCACAAAGGGCACGGAGCCATTTTAAGACAAAGATTCCTTTTCACGACTCACACCTTTGCTGAATAATTTGTAGTTCGGTCATTTCAGCCCCGGCTGACTCTCTATGACCCCTGTGTGGGGTTTTCTTGGCAAACATACTAGAGTGACTTGCCGTTTCCTTCTCCAGCTCATCTTGCAGATAGTTAGGTGACTTGCCTGGGGTCACACCGCCAGTATGTGTCTTCAGCTGGATTCAAACTCAGGGCCTTCTGACAGAGAAGAAAGAGCACGGGTGGTTGTGAATGGGGCAAAGTCTGAATAGCCAAGACTCTTCCTCCTTTCTCCCCTACTCAATGTGGGTAGAAGGAATTAAGACCAACCAGAAGCTTAGGAGGCTTAGTACCTGCTGCTTCTTTTCAGAAGGGCCTGTTGTTTTCATTAAGGGGTTGAAGGTCCCTCTTTTCAGAGTATCCCAGGAATTTTTAGTATTGGAAGGTAATTTAGCAGATCTTCTAGAAATGTCTTACAATGTTCCTATTCAGTTTAAAAAAAAATGTTTTAACACTTTTAAAATGGAAGTGTTCACTTCCTTTCAAGTCAGCCTCTTCCATTTTTTAGAAAGCTCGGACAACCATAAGATTCTTTATTTTGAGCTAAAATCTGTCCTGTAATTTCTCTCTGGTTCAGGATCTTCCCTTTGAAACTACAGAATTAGTCTGATTCTGCCTTGGTTCAGGAGGTTTCCAATGTTTGATGGTGATGGCAACCATTTTTTCCTTCCCTCCTCCCTCATCTGTCCCCATCTGACCATCCCTAGTCCTTTTGGTCATGACTCTTGTGAACATATTTCAAGTCGTCTCCGCCTCCATCCATTTGGATGTATGTCTGTGACTGACGCTATATCAGATGGGATTTGACCAGTGTAGAATTTGAGATATTTTGTTTCTATTGATGCAGCCCAAGAATATATTTACCTTTCTTCTTTGGATAGTGATCTCACTTGCTGGATCACATTAGGCTTAGAAGCAACTTAAACACTGAAGCATTTTTCATATAAATCAAGTTAAATTATTACTCTAATTCTGTGTATGACTGCCGTTTTTAACTTTAGTATGGAGTTAAATTCACAACTTTTACTTGTGTTAATTTCCTCGGTCACTTTAGGGAATCTCCCTCCGAATTAACCTCAAACTATTAAATAATATTTTAGACATTTAATTTATCCTGCTCAAAATTTACCTTGAGTTAAATAATTCTGCTCAATTATGGTAGGACTGGGTATGGTTGTGAAAGTATTTGAGGTTAATTAAAAACATATACATAATGATAGCAACAAAATATCATTTAGAGGATTTCCCACTGGGGAGAGAACACTAAGAAGGGTCAGGCATTCATGATTGGATCACTGGCTAAGAACAAGCAAAGAAAGGTGTCCAATCTCTGTTGGCCCATGAATATGACCCTTGACTTAGCACTGTGGGTGGACCCACCTGGGCAGGTAAATTCAGGTTAAGAAAGCAGGTGAGTCTTTGAAGATAAACACCCTGCAGAAAGACCTGAAATCTCTGAAGGTCGGCTCTGGTTAGCCATGTGACTAGACCTGAGTAATTGCCAAGGCTTAGGCCAAGAAAATGTGTGTAGGCAGGAGGGGCTTAAGAAGGAAGGCAGACAGTAAGCAAGTTTTCAGCGTCTGCTTTGCTTCAGGTTCCTTAGAAATCTGTTTTTGTCCTCTACAACATCCCTAGGAGGTAGGGCCTATTATCACCCCATCTTACATTTGAGGAAACTGAGGCAAACAGCTTGTTCCAAGGTCACACAACTGGTACATGTCCAAGGCCAAACTGAACTTGGGTCTTCCTGACTGGAGACCCAGCTCTCCACTGTAACGTCCAGCTACCTGGGTGGACCAGAACATAAAAATACCAGAACCTGATAGGGTTCCAGAAACGATAAAGAAGCTCTCTTCGCCTCTCATACTTCCTGTTAAGTGTCTCAGAGGCAGGTGTGCAGTCTGTCTCAGTGGCGTATGACAGTTGACTAATTGTTTAAAGAACCCAAATGTAGGCACTCACAGTGTTGGGCCAGGAGACTCGAAGAGCAATGTAGTGGAGAAAGCTCTGGCCTGGGGACTGGCTTCGGGTCCCTGATCTGAGCTGTTGCAGCTGTGTGGTCCCGCTTAAGGCCCTCACACTCTGGGTGCCCTGGGCCCCTCTCTTGGGACAGAGGCATGAAGCTGTTCCCCTATATTAGGAGGAGTCCCCTGCCTGTACTGGGGAATTCACAGCTCCAGCCCATCTCCCTTCTGATGCCTCTATGAATAAAATTAGAAAGGCAACAAAAACCAAAGTAGTAAAACAGCCACAATCTGGTTGGAGCACCACGTCCCTAATATGGAAGGCAGCAGGGTGGCAATCATCTCCATTTTGGGTTTGCTTCTAGGGACCCTGCTGTTTTATCAAATTTGGAAAAGGGCATTTATAAACCAAAAAGGGATTTTTTTTTTTTTTTAAAAAGCCTTACATTTTAAAATTGAAATTGCAGTGAACCTAAACAATCTTCCAGAGTACCAATAAAATGGAACAAGTAAAGGAAAAAGTCACTGGTAGTATCTTCAGTGATGAACTTCCCTTTCTAACACTCTTCAGCATGTAAAACATGTAATCATTTCCTTTCTACCCTCAGTGATGAGGGAGAGATCTAGAGAGATCTGGTGCTGATGAGGTGCATGAAAAAGGGGAGATGGTGTTGGACCCCCTTGGCCAGTCATGGGCTTCATGGATGAATCCACATACCCCAAGGAACAAGGCAAGCCGTCTACATGGCAAAAAGGAAACAAGTTAATTTCACCACTTGCCAGTGGGTGCAGGGCCTGGTAAGGCTTTTGCTTTGGTGAGTTTACACTGAGCAGGAACTCAGCAGGCTTTTTCTCCTTGTGGGAATCCAGTAGCAAGGTGGGCTTACACTGAACATCAGCTCAGGGGGCTTTTTCCTGGTATGTGAAAATAGCAAAGTTTGGGGTTCAGAGCCTTACTTTTATTTTGCTTTCTAAGGCTTCAGGCTCGGGGGATTTAGGGCTACTATCTGTAAAGGGCAATGATTATGCCCTAGGCCAAGATTTCTGATTGAATTGCAAGTTTGTCTATGAATAGAGAGTGGGACCCCTCCCATCTGGACCTGAAGGTTTTTTGAGATTCAGGGTCTCTCTGGCCCTCCCCCCAAGATCAGGGGACATAAATCAAGGACACGGTTTACATCATTGGAATCTGTGATTGGTTTTTCCTTCTATCAGCTTCACCTCTGGGTACCATTGGCAGCATGTTTTTGGCTTTTTTATTTTCTTTTGGTAACATCACTTGAAGAACTCAAACTTCAAAGTTTCCTTTGGAATCTTAGTTAAAGTGAAGGGTTCCCCCATTGCCTAGGGTGTCAGAGCTGACTCTGTAAGGGTGATCCACACTTGGCTTCTTGAACCTAAAGAACTTCCCTTTTTTTGGTACCTGGAATCCCTTCCCTTGGGATTCAAATTTGCCTACCTCTAGTTCTTATTTTAATGATACTTTTCTTCTTGTAGAAAGGAGATTAAGAATACATTGTTATGTGCCTCTCTGTATCCCACAGAGGAAATTAAAATATTCAAAAAATAGCACAGTCCAAACTCAAATAATTATATTAAAATAGGGCATATTTAGGAAATGAAATGAGACTTCAGGGAGCCAATATTCTAAAGCCTTGTTTTTGATCCTCATTTAAATAGATAGATTTTGGCCCTGCAGATTTCCCTTCCCGAGTCATTAAAATGATCCTTCTTCGGTTTTCTTCTTTAAATGTATTGGGGAGATGGAGTTAGGGAGGATGAGAGTTCAGGAAGCCATGCCATTTGTGTAGCATTGGGAGGGAGTGGAGTTTGGGAATTGCAGAGGGGATGGGGAGGAGAGGGAAAGGGGAAAAGGAAAAACCTTAAAATGGATTCAACTGTTATTTTCAAGCAGATTACAGGACTGTTGTATAAGAAAGGAAAATGAGCCTTACATCCCAGAGGATGTAACTGGGAGGAAGCTGGGGGCCTTTGCAGAAGCCAGTTTCCAGGTAGATTTTCCTCATAATGAGATCTCTTCCCAAAGGACCTGGCCTCCTGCCCGTTAAGTAGTCTGTTAGAAGGTAAGCTACTTGGGGATAGGTCTGGGCTCATTCCCCTAATGAGGACATCAGAAATACTTGTTGATAGGTTGAGCATATGTTTTCCCTTGAGGCCCAGTTCAGAAGGCTAGCCTGGGCCTGGATAGCTCCATGTGGTCACAGAGTGCCTTGGAGATGGTTGAATCTGAAGCTCCATCTTACAGAAGACAGGAATCTTGGGTCAGATTGCAGTGCCAGTGCTGGGAGCCTCACCTTTGGCTCTGGCCTGTCCTGGGCCCCAGATTGCAGAGGGAGGCTGCCCAGGGGCAAGACCCAGGAGGTGGGCCTGGGATTCCAACTTCAGACTGCTGCCTTGTATGTGAGGGCAAGCCCTCCTCTGCTCTCTCGGAACAGGGTTGGGGGTCCGCTTCTGCCCTCTGTCCATGCCAGGGATAAAGCCGAGCCCTTGTCCAGTTCCCT